>JAEUWO010001230.1:0-98149 GCA_018524685.1 Podaxis sp. MADm22
TACTGATAGACCTGGTATCAGAGATAAGCACCAGCTCATGACATGCTGGTTGCAACACCATTATCAAGGAGCTTCTCACCAAGCTCCACAGCCTTCAGGATCATTTTGTCATGCTCAAAGGACAAAACAGCCTCTTGCAAAGGCAGGTTTCTAACCTGCAACAACAACTTAGTGAGAAGCCAGACCAGGAGGAGGAATGGCCAGTGAAATGATGTGCAACGTCCCAATCAATGTCATCATCCCAATGGGGGGTACACAGCACCCCACAAGCCCCCACCACACCAACATCACACATGGGCAACAAGGTAAAACCATTACCTCATCAGCACTGCCAACCATTGCCCCCACTAGTTGCATTGTCATCACATCGGCCACCACTGCCCCCAGCTGATATCACACTACCCTACATTGAGGAAGTACCCTCAGGGGACATTGATGTCCTCATGACAGGACCTCCTAAACTACCCTCCTTGAGGTCAACAGAACTGACCTCAAGTGGCATTACCCCATCAGAGTCCCTATTTGAGGGACTCTCATTTGGTCAACCCATCCTGTTACACCCACCAGGTACCCTACTGCCAGAGCCAGAAATCTGCCTCCACTATGAATTCACCCAATACAGCCCAGATGACCCAGAAGAGCAGTTGTCAGGGCTGGAGTACTCAAGTGACAATGATAATTCAGCAAAGAATTGTCACAAGAAGACCAAAGGAAAGGGCAAGACTAAGGCACCATTGTCAGATGCTGATGACTGTGCTGACATCTTGGATCTCATTGGCTGCAGAGGCAGAATCCCTGACCTCTGGGGGCTCTGGGGCACCAAACCCAGCATCTGCAAATGCAACAACTTCATGCATAGAATGTTGTCACATGATGTTTACTACTACTGGCAAACAAATACAGTGTTCACAGGTACCAATGCTCAACTTGCTGCCAACACTGAACTCCAAGGCAGGGAGTTCATACACAGCAACAAGAAGGGCACCATTCATCATATCACAGGACAGGGTCTACCTACAACCCTGAGACAAGTCATCAGATTGTGGTAGTTTATGAATAACTGCTACATCAACATCCATAGCAGGTTCAAAGCATATTTCCTGCTTCGAGAACTGCACAACATTGCCTCCTCAACCCCTCTGGAGCATCACAATGATGCTATGGAATTCATCTTGAACCTTAAGGGTTATGACCCCAATTTCCTAGCACCTGGGATGCAGGAGGAGTATATCACCAGGTTAGAGCCCATTCCATACACCATCCAAGACCACAGCACATGTAACATCCTCAAACAAAATGAGGGCAAAGGACTGCCCATGCCCTCTGGACCCCAATTGTTCAATATTGACCTTCTAGGTCAATATCTCCTGATACATGGAAACCTGGATACCCATAATGCCTTCAATGGCATTGCATTCAAATGATGGAAGCTTGTGCACCACCATTGCATCTTTAGATATGGCCTGGGTTGCGCCCTGTGTTATGAATATTGCAGATTCTGAGAATGCCAAGGAGACCGAAGAGCCTGAGCAGCAATCTTATGAAGAATGGGATTTGATGAAGCGCATGATGGTAAGCCTCTGGCAGGAGACCATGGAGTTGCGACAGACACTTGATTGGGAAATGTGCGAGAAGGTAGACGAAGCATGCCACTTCCATGGAGTATACTTTCCATGCGACAATGACTTGTGATTGAACGCTGAACTTACTGCTTCCTTTTTCAGACATTCTTCTATATTTGGACAAGTATCAGTTTTGTCGCCTCTGTCGTATTTATGCTCACATCAAATATGTTCGCTTATGCAGACTCTTACCTTATGACATATGCATTCCTCTTCTATATGTTTCCCACCCTCTTATTTGTCTTCTATGTTACTATTGATCTACTTCCTTAAGTAGTCATAGGACTTGTATATGTACACCACCTGGACATTGTAGATTAGCAAGTCTAATCTTAATGCTGTGTTACCCTCTCATCTCTTCACCCTTGTGTGCAGCTTTTCCCTCTCTGGCTTCTCATCAATGTCTTGTCCTACAGAGTGTGTGATCTATATGAGTTCGCTGCCTAGAGACAACATGAACAGCCACCTGAGGTTAAACTGAGCAGTGCCTTCAGACCTGTATAGGACAAGGACCTCTGCTCATCTCACTTACAAGGATAGGCTCCAACTTAGGCGTCACTCAGCCAAAGAAGAAACCTTGTAACACCCTGAGCCCTGATGACAAGAGCACCACCCAGAGATTTGTGCAATTATTTGCAGTACTGGTGGTGACTCCTCACCTGTACTGTGAGTTCATCGCATTGTACAATAGTCACATTCCTCCAGAACATGCCTTCATTCCTCAAAACAGGCCTGTATACTCGATATGGCCCCTAGAAATGACTTCCTACACATTGCACAACCTGAGCCTCAATGATGTGGCTCATGTCCTCATCTGCAACAGCATACCCATCTCATGGGTAGACCACTCCTACCTCTTTGGGCTGTGGTGGCTAAACCACACCTACTGTGGTGACCAGCTGCACCATGATTTATACAACAAACATGACAATTGCTGGGTTGAGTATCTTGACCAATATCACAAACCCCTGGCAATTCTTGAATGGGATGGATGGAGACATCCCACTCATGATGACATTAACTGGTTCTTGTACTTTGAGTACAAGAATGCATGACAGACCAAGGGGGAGCACTTTGTTCCCTGAGGGTGGTTACCAGCAGGGGCCTCACCATTCTTCTGGCTCCTCCAGAACCACAAGTACTCTCAATGCCTGCTGGAACCACTCCCCTCTCAATTGCAGCTAGCCCACCCCCTTGCACTGACCCTCACTGGGTCAGCACCTACAATCACCAAGGGAGCAGCTCTCGATGCAGACACCCAAATGACAGAGGCCAATGCCTCTGTAACCACTCCCATTGTCACTGACCATCTGTCATCAGATGCAACCATGACCAAGGCCAACACCTCTGCCCTTGCATCCAATCTGCCTCCCATTGCCTTCTTGGCTGAGGCCAACACCTCTGCCCCCTCATCCCAAGACATTGTAGGTGAGTCTTCATTGGTAGCCTCTTCCTGCTCATGCTTGTCCTCATCACCTTTGTGAACAAGTCAACCTCAGCTTACACCTTTGATGAGGTGAACTGTCACCTTGTACTAATCTACCCTGCCAGCTAGGCACTATATGTGCTCCATCTATCACTCACTACCACAAGTAGCCACACCACTTGTGTCTCAATTTCCTTGACTGTATTCTACAGCCTCAATGGGGGGTGTGTAAGGACTGGGCCCTTACAGTCATATCATCATTTGTTCTGGATTATTTTAAAGTCATTCATTGATAATTAATCATTTATTTTCTTGTTTGTCTTTGACCTTGATGGATTACTCAATCCATCAAAAAAACACATTCCTTATAATCTTGTTGTCAGCTGTCATTAGGACAGCTGACCTTATACCTACACTACATACATCCCAATACATCAGGCTTATTGTACATCAGTGTGAACTTAAGGTCAAGCTCTAAGTAAGCCCCTGTAGGCTTACAGCCACTCAGATTATGTGGGTTAAGAATATGCTTACTGAACTTGGCTTTAAATGGAAACCTATTCCCATTTGCAGTGATAATATGAGTTCTCTCTTCTTATCATCAAATCCCACTGTTGAAAGTCACTCTAAACACATCAACATCAAATATCATTATACAAGGGATTTGATTGAAGATAAAGAGATCAAACCACTCCATATTCCTGGAGATGAAAATCCTGCTGATCTATTGACTAAAAATCTTGGATCAACCAAGTTTAGACAGTTTATTCCAGACTACAGCCTTGAGTTCTATTGAATTTGATCATTATCTGAAGATGAAGTCATTACAAGCAAGAGGGAGTGTTGAACTTCTTTAAACATTCTATTAGATGCTCTAGACTTCATATATGTTCTATGTATAAATATAGATTATGCCCTTTCCAGGGATCATTGCAGAATGTCTATCTTTAGATTAAGGCTGTTCACATCATCCCTATTATGTTCTACAAAGGACTTGTAGTATATGCATACTCTCTCATGGACCATCTGTATTTTGTATATAAGAGCTGTACATTCATACCAATAAATTAAGTCTTCACTGAAGCACTTCCACACTCTAAGCTCTACTCATTGTAAGTCTTAGATACAAGCTCTAGTAGTTAGACAAACCACTGTGTGTGTAATGCTGAGATAGCACACATGTTGTAATCCCATTATCAACAGGTGATACATAGTATCTCAGTCATCATGTGATCAGTGGAGTAGAAGAGAGGGCTGGGGGTAGGCCAGTCTTCAGAGAAGAGGGATGTGTGGCCAAGAAGACATCAATTGGCAAAAGCTTCATTATGGCAGCAAGTCAAGTTCCTGGCAGAGTCAGTAGTATCAGTGGTAGCACCTCAAGAGGCATTGGGGAGGCTGAGTTCATGGATAAGCATGTGATAGATGAGGTTGGTGTGGGATGGTCAAGGTGAGTTCACAACAGGGCATGGTGGATGACATTGGTGTGGGATGGCCAGGGTGAGTTCATAACAGATGTGTGAAAAGGTAGATGAAGCCTGCCACTTCCACAGCATCTATTTTCCTTGCAATGATGACCTGTGATTATGAGGACATGCTTATCTCTAATTATAGACATTGCTTGCTATGTGTGGGCTCAGTATACTTTTCCACTCTTCTGTTGTACTTGTGTCACATTAATTGTGTTTGCTCTTGCAGACTTTATGCTTTCTATTCTTACTCACTCACCTATGTGCCTTTATGCCTCATGCCCTCATCCTGCCTATGATTCTACCTTTCTGTCAGATTTGATCTCTTTCCTATCTTGTCTCAATAACATTGTATAAATAGTGAACTCAGATGTCATAGATAGACAAGTTCAATCTTATTGTGTGTTACATCTTATTACATGTTACACTTTAACAAGTGTTACCCTGCCTACACCCCTTTGCCCTTGTAGCAAGTCTCCCTTGTCTCTGGTACCTCTCAAGTGTTCATTCTACAGAAGTGTGATCATATTTGAGTTTACTGCCTAGAAACAATATGAATTACCACTCAAGGTTAAACTGCTGAGAACAGAGTAAGCAGAGTAGGCCCTTCAGACCTCTACAGGACAAGGCTCACCTACTCACCCTCAATACAAGGATAGGCTCCAGCTTAGGTGCTGCTTAGCCAAAGAAGAACCTTGTAACAATATCTTTGATAAACTGGAAAGCATGAAATCACCACCAGCTCTACAGCAGAACTGATGGTTGATCTCACACTTAGCAGAGCCTCTGCTGTACATGATCACCTCACTTGCCTGAATATTCCTTGTCAGATCATGTGGTTTCTCATGATCCCAAAGGTTGTTGAGCAACCTTTTTGACTGGGAACAAATATAAGTGCCAAATGATAATAACACAATATATATTCACAATAAAATAAACTTGTTTACAAGTCCATGACATGTCATGCAAATAATAGTCTTCCGTACTCAGCAGAAATGAAGGGGCACCACAAACAGAAATCAGCCTATCTTTATTCCCAACAATCCTTGGAACTGGTGGTATTGATAGGGGCACTGGGTGATATGGGAAGGATACAATCTAGGTTTGTGTGTACAGTCAATGCCCATATGCTACCGACGTCTGTGGCAGTGGAAAGAATGATAGCCAAGGCGACTTCGCTAACCTGCATCCCTGGTCACACGAGTCTGAATCCGTTGTTGGAAGTGGCAGACGACGACCCCCTGTGTTTGAGAGCTCTCTGATTAATATGTTGGTCGGAGATGGGAGGTCGTTGGAGCGAATTGCTGAAAAATCTTGTCCCATTGGCTACGAAGAACTTTCTCCTGGTGGAAACCTCATGGGAGGAAACACAAAGAGAGGGACTATGAACACGGCGGACTCTGTATTTGCGGAGGTAGAGGACAGTAAAAGGCAACAACATAGCAACCAGTCGAGATAATCTAGTCCAATATTCATGAAAAAAGCAAAGAGGGTGCATAGCGGAAGTCACACAGAATATGATCAAATATCAGAATTCTAAACGTCTTGAAATCCAAGACATGGGTGTGGAAGAAAACGAAAGGCAAGAAGGCGAAAAGATATGGTGGAGATGGAAACTGAAATACGGAATCTCATACCCACCTTGCTCCAGCAGGCTCTCCCTGCTCTACTTCCCTCTCTCCTCCTCTCTTACTCCTTGGTGCGGAAAGTCTACCCTTCGTTCAATCCGCGAAAGTGATGGATGTAAATCCTGTTCTGTCGCTCCGACCTCACTCGAGGCCACTTGACGATTCTCCTCACGCCCCAACGCCGAAAACATTTGCTGTCCCTGGTGGCCTTGGGACCCCAAAGAATGCATATCGTATGCAAAGTCCGCCTCTCTCTGGTGCACAAACTCCCCCCTTGGCGAGTACGCTTGACACTGCAATTGACAAGCGTTCATCTCGGGATCCATGCCATTCTGACGCCGTGAGGATTCTGTGGAGATCATCGCAAACGATGGAGGGTGTTGGAGAACCTCCACTTGATGGACTTGATGGTACTCTGTTCCACCGGCCGTGCTCGGCTGCTCCCGGAACATACGACGCTGCTGTAGGGCAATCCTCCTTTGCTCCTGTAGGTACACTTGGCGCTGCTGCGCCAAACGCTGTCCTTCATACTGTCCTCGCGGGTCCTGGTGATCCACTCCAAAGTCTGTACCAAGATAATCGGGGTCCAGTCGGACGCTTGGCGGGTTTACCCACCCCGCCTGAGCATTCCCAACTTCCATCGCCTGCTGTCGCCACGGGTTGGTACTAATTAGGCCGAGGTTCGGGGGACGCGGACGTGAGGCGCGATGTTCGCCAAGTCCCATCCCCAAAGCGGTCAAGGAGTTACGTCTGGAAGACTGCCTCGAGGAGACAGATGAACCCGGAAGCGAGTACAGGTCTTGGGGGAGAGAGCTCGTGCGAGGTGACGACTGAGACAGGGGCACGACGCCCGTTCGGGACGAATGATGCATGCACAACGCCGGGTCTGAATCGGTCGTGAATGGAGAGGCTGGTGAATGTCCCTCAGGAGAAGGGTTTGACTCTTGCGTCTTACCCCCGTCGCTCGTGTAAAGGGAGGTCCCAACGTTGTCGACGGGGCTGATGCTGCCATTGAGACTCTGTGACTTTCTATTCTGCCCGAAGTCTGCACCAGCAGAAGTGCTGATATTCTTCAGCAATGAGTTACTGGCACCCGCCGCATTCTTGGCTTTATTCGGCCCACGGACCCTTCCTTCTTTCGCGTATTCGCACACCAAACCGCGATTAATGCAACGTTTGCACGACGGGTGCTCACCGCTACACTGATAGTGGCAGGCCAGATAATCGAGGCGACGTACATCAGCTAACGGCCAGCTACCTCTTAGGAGGAACGTACCTTTGCCTTCCGTGTGCGGCACTTCTCACAAGCTTGGGCCGTTCGAAGGCGGGGGTGTTCTGGCGTCCGATAAAATATGCCGGTTGTAGGGTCCAACGAACCAGCAAGACTGAAACGGGACAGGCTGGTGGCGGTATGCCCGGCGCCTCCAATGCTGGGTGAAGAGGAAAGCCGTGGCGCTGATTGTGGCACGGGAGCAGGAAGCCCGCGATAGGGAAGCGGCTGGGATTGGAATTGCGGTAGCAAAGTCTGGTCATATTGCGGCCAGCTCTGCGGAGGATCATGGGCGTAAACTGGATACAGCGGCTGTTGCTGCTGCTGCGAAACAAGCATGAAATGGTTGGAGCAGGACTCTTTAGGATCAAAGGGGTCGCCGTAGGACTGGGAGGGGAAGGACATGGCTCAAATTGAGACAAGAGAGGATAGGTGGCGAAGACGGTCGGACGGCAGCTAAACCCGAAACCACCAAGCGACGTTGAAAAGAGGGTATTGGATTAAAGACGTGATGTAATTATGGATGAGTCTGCCCGTTGTCCCAAACGCTGCGCTATGTGGTCGTGTATACTCCCACCCATGTTCCCCGTTGGTTCCGGTCCTCTTCCCGATCGACTCCCGACCGGTTTCAACTAAAATAGACAAAGGAGCTTGGGGGTTTCGTACAAAATCATCTTTTCATCCCAAATTTTAAGCACAGGGTTTCCCGAGTCATACTTGCTGTTGAACACTTTGCCTTATCTTCGCGTCACTATTGGACGTTCTCGTAGAATTTTTGAGGGATTTGTCATGACGGCATCGAGTGCCACTCACCACATACCGCTTTCGGTGATCGATTTAACCCCTAAATCAGGCAGGGTCTGCGATACAGAAGACCCCACCGCAGCCTTAGTGGATGGATCGACTCGAATCACTGGTATGTGAGTACACTGTGCACCGAGTACACCTGTAGACCCATTACTAGAATGAAACTGCACAATTAAACCCAGCAAAACGTGGAAGCGGTATCGCTAACTCAGACAAACTCAAATACCAACACGGTTCTCCCCCTCGATATTATTATTTACGATTACCTCTTACTCCTGGTAGCCGCGAGAGAAAAACCGCCCAGCACAACCCTAGATTAAACCACATCCAACCAGCCACTCAATTTCCCTATTGCCTCTCTCGATGATACCGCGTGAAGAGACCAACGGTCACGGTAACGGATCTCGACGTCGAATCTGACTTCGTCTTTGCTCAGTAGAAGTTAAGTCCTTCAAGCTCGGGTGTTTCCTAGACAGGGTCTGTGCCTTTACAACAACCTCGCCTTCCTTCCCTTGTAAGCTTGAAATGGCACCGAACTCACCGGCAGTAATGCCAGTTTCCCGACTGCTCCTTCTCACATCGAATCAGATATGCTATCATATCTAGACCATGGGCCCTGTCTTTTGGTAGCAACAAAACCGCGGGTCAGTTCAAGGACCTCACCATAGCACGAGGAGTAACCTTTTAGCTAAGACGATACCCCATTCGGCCGGTGCAGCAAGACAACCGGGCCATGGATTATAGTGATTGAATCTCTCAGAAAACAAGCACCTGATCTTACCACCTACATACCGTTCCCACTAAGAAGTTCATAACGTTATAAACGCGTCCGCGCTGGCTTAGGATGTGTGCTTATCGATTAGAAGTGCAGAACATCTCCATTTTCGCAGAACGATTTGTGTTTCCCTGGTGGACTTTGTGATCTAGTCGCTTACACCGTCTAAGCAAATTCTTGCTATACAGTGTCCACTACCACCTGTGTGCTCGTTGCAACAAAAAATAGAGGTTTCATTCGAGCAAAGATGTAAAAGAGTGCGAAGCTCATCACATTGATACAAACAACAGGCATCTGGTGTTGATCTGTGGAGAAGGGAATCTACCAAAGTTAACTGACTCGTGACTGACCAGATGCCAGGCTGACACCGTCCTCGGACTCACATCGCCTGTAGTTAAAATTTCTGGCGACTTCTGAGCACATGCGTTATTCGCGGGAGAACAATTCTGCTTAGCACATGGCAAACTTCTGTCTTTCAATACGGAGTTCCTCGTCCGACCCATCGTCCTCTATCAACAGTACATCCATTTCGTAGTTACTGCGAATTTTGGTACCAAATGGCAACCGAGAATGATTCACGTCTCGCTGCCATATTGTTTCTTGTTGCGAGCTGGTAGTTGGCATTTCTATTAACCTTCGTTGCCATTTTGAAAGACCGCGGGGAAAAGAAGTGAGAATCTCTATCTCTGTGGATATTCGGTGGGAGGCCCTCCAACGCCTTCCTTGACTGAATTTACTGCGGAAGATCGAAGGCAGAATAGTACTGGAATGCCAGCCTCGTCGCCGTCTACCAGCAGTGTGCTTCATATGCCACGTTCGGCACTATGGAGGCAACATCCAATCGATGCATTCTGAAAAAGTCCAATCTACTATGCAAGCAGCTAACCCCACGCGGCAACCAAGTACGCCGTTAAACTAGCAACGTGGCCAGTCGTGTCTGTCAACGGAGTATACCAAGAAAGAAGCTGAAGGTGTTGATTCTGGGCGAGGGTTATACTCGGAGGTCTTTCTTAAAGCAACAACACACCGTGGTCTTCGGCTGTCCCACAATTTTGGGGTTGATGTGCAACCCTAAGGTCTTTCCAAGCCTTGAGGTTTGCCTACACGCTCTTGATTTCGATAAATGAATACAACGTTTATCTCATTAAAGTGTCTCGCGACGAGGATTTTCGGCCTCTTTGGGAAGGGCTTCTGGTCCTGACTCCTGCTCTCGATGTCCGTAACGGCTGAGGGCTGAAAACATGTCCGATGTGAAAATCGTTTTCCCAGATTCCTCGTTAAGGTTCTTCGCTTCTTCCTCTTCCGCCGGTCTTTGAGAATACAACACGTAAACGGAACCAAAGTAAGCTCAGAGTCTGTGCAAGGGCAGAGTTGGTGTTGCTTTTTCTGGGCTCGAGAATCACAGGTTGATTCCATTCGCCACCGAAGTCTGCTTGCAGGTAATATAAATATAAGTCCAAGCATACCAAAAATCAGCAGCAAATTTATATGCAAAGTGCCCCAAATATAATTGCTTTTAACTGCAAATCAGATCGCTCGCTCGAATCTGTAATTTCGTCCCGTTGATCACCGTAGATGTTTGCGTAAGAGAATAAGATCAATGTATATACGCACAATCTTGGTGCAGTCGATTTTTGAAGAGTTGATTCCTTAGAGGCGGCGCCGGCGGTGTGTGAAGCAGTGTATAGTCGCGTGTAGCTTTGCCGCGGGTTTTCGGTCTCTCAAAGAGCACCGTGAATGATTCGCGGGTAAGGATTTAGTATTTGGTTCGTAGTTGCCGTGGGTTGTACAGTATGACTGGCAGGGGAATAGAACGCCGAGATGTCGTCGCTGATGCCCCTCCATGAATTAGACTTGGGACGGGTGGTGTTGAACTCCTTGTTCCTTGTTGAGTAGTTGAATACCTATTACAATGGTAGTTGGATGTCTGCAATGATGTGCGTGCTCGATCCAAAACCAACTCCGGAACCGTGCCGGTCGGTTGAAGATTTATGACCGAGCATACATACCTGTTAGATTGAGTGAAATATAAGCTTTAACTTGGGGCTCTTTATGGTTCCTTTAGAAAGCCGCACCCCAAAAGGTACCTCTATTTCTAAAGCGCAGAAAAAAGTCGTCCGACAACTGGATGTAGAAAAGGCTCGGTGTTGGCTATAATAGCTGAGAAGACTCCAGATCGTTGCACGCATCAATGCACCGGTGAAACAGGGAAAAGGTACTATTATATGAAAACCGCGAGTCTTGGGCTGAGGATGAGAAGCCTGATATACAGATTTTGTGTTGCTGCGGATGCGTGGAATCGTTTTTACTTACGGCAGACTTCACAGTTCGAAGGCCTATTTGGGAGAAGTCATAGTGTCTGCTTGAACGGATGATGACCCCTGACATGACGCATTGATACATGATGCCATGGCGCCGGCGCCCCCGACGTCCAGCCGAATGTCGGCGCTTGTAGTAACGGATACAGAGCAACAGTCACTGACAGCTTGAATCGGGATTTCTAGTCTTCTCCTAAGCTTCAGGAACTACGTAGATAAACCCAAGGAGACTGGTTCCCAAGGCACCCTCGAGACACTAGAACCGGGGCATAAAAAGATGATTATCTTGAGATTGTTAGCGAGAAGGTCTCGATCCCATGTGGCATTCGCGTCGTCCAAAAACTGAAGGTTGAAACGAAACCAAGTATCGACAACGCTAGTTCAAAGCCCTGCACAGGTTCGGCGACTGAACAGATTACCGAGCTTTCGGGATGCTAACTTGAACCTGTCATAACGGAAGGTCCAGTCAACCTGTCATGCACCCGCACCAAGGGCTGTTGTTGAGATGAGATTCGAAATGGGTTTGAAGATATCTTTGGTTTCCGTTCTAATAGAGCAACGGCTGAGTACTGGGTTGCCGTTGTAAGCACCTTTTTCACCCTGTAGGGCACGAGGGTATCCTGATAAGGTTTCAAGACACATGTTCATTGGACTGTTCGGACCAAGTCGACCGGAACATCAGGCTAATGAGATCATTACTAAGCGAAGCTAGAGACAAGAAGCCGTGGAGCTCCCCTCTGCAAGAGAGTCCCGTGTCTGTACGTCTGCATGGGTTCCAGAAAATAGCAGGAGAGTAAAGCCATGGAGAGCGCGAATGGCGGAAATGAACGACATACAAGCCTGGAGGACTCGGTCGGTGAGGTGGCCGGTATCCGGAGAGGGCCGAAACTCCGCTGGGTGGGGCGGAAAAGATTGATGGGCGGGACTGATCTGATTCAACCTCTCATTTCTTTTCTTCTCTCTAGTTTTTTCCCTACACGAACATGTCTTCCAACGTCCCCATCTCAGGCCAGGGCATTACAGCACCAACCCCGCAAAACACCCCCCTCAATCACGCACCCATTGCACTGGGTCTTTCAAGACCAACTGTCCCAGACATCTCGGAAGATAACGAGCAGGAAGATGGTGAGAACATTGCACCAGATCTCTCTGGGACCCATGCACATTTGCTTGGCTTGGTTCAAGGAAGACTTGCGGGACTAATCGGAAAGAGCTCAGGCTACATCGAGAATCTTCCTCTCGAGGTGAAGCTTAGCCTTGAAGCGCTCAAGGGCATTCAAGTGAAGCAGGATGAACTCCAAGCCAAGCTCAAGCGCGAAATCACTGAGCTGGAGAAGAAGGTCCGCCGTATTCTGGTCTTGATACTACTGTCATCATACCAACTCACCGTTTGCAGTATCTTGAACTTACCAAACCCTTGTATGAGCGCAGGAATGCAATTATCAGTGGCAAAGAGGCCCCCACGGCCGAAGAAATCGAGGCCGGTACACAGTATTCCCTCAAGGACGACGAAAACTATACCCCCCTTCCGAAAGACACACCCCCATCCGCCACTGCGATTCCAGAATTTTGGCTTACGGCCTTGCGGAATCATATCGGCCTCTCTGAATTGATAACCGATCGCGATGAAAGTGCCCTGAAACATCTCATCGACATCCGATACGAGTATCTCGATGACTCTCCCGATAGCGAGCACGGTGGAAAGCCTGGATTCAAGCTCATCTTCACATTCTCTCCCAACGAGTTCTTCGAGAATGAGACTCTCACAAAAACATATCTCTATCAACAAGAGGTCGGTTACAGTGGCGATTTTATCTATGATCGCGCCATCGGCACCGAGATCAAGTGGAAAGAGGACAAGGATCTCACAAAGGAGTTCGAGATCAAGAAGCAACGCAACAAAAGTGAGTCTTATATCCTAGAGGCGTGAACTAGTACTGGATAGCTGACTGATTATGTCAGACACTAACCGCACCCGTCTTGTTCGCAAGGCGCGTCCAACCGAATCATTTTTCAACTTTTTCACCCCTCCCACTCCCTTGTCTGAGGAGATTCTCGAGGATCTTGATGAAGAGGAAGCCGATGAAGCAGAGGAGAAGCTCGAGCTTGATTATCAGCTTGGAGAGGACTTCAAGGACAAAATCATCCCCCGTGCTGTTGATTATTTTACCGGCAAGGCTCTTGAGTTTGACATGATGGACGACGATGACGACTATGAAGATGTTGACGACGAAGACGAAGACGAAGAGGATGCTGATGTATGTCCCTAATAACTGGTTTCCGAAGACTCCCTGACTTATTTTACTAGAACTCGGATGAGGATGAAGAGCCCGCTCGCCGACGAGGACCTCCCAAGGGACGCGCTGGTGCAGTAAATCCAGAGGAATGCAAACAGCAATGATTTCCCTGTTGCATCTTGGTCTCTTTAGTGGGATTCGGTCGCCTTTTGTTTTGTTTTCAGTCGATTTACCTGTGTCTCTCACCAACCCTCACACATTTATCATTGTTTAATCATGCGTCCTCCATCTTGGTACTATGAACCTTAATTTTTGCTTGTTATCTCAATGTATCCTTCCCTCCCCCACCCCCTTTTTGTTACCACTCATAAAGGAGAGCCCGCGAAATACAAAACCAGGGATATGTGGCGGTCACCGTAAAACTACCCGCCTTCGTCGTACAAAATATAGAATTACTTGCTGACTCCCGTTCTTCATCATTTTCTTCACCCAACTCAACGATGTAAGAAGATTATCGGGAATCCTAAGATATTTACACTACCATACTATATCTGTATCTATCCGTTGATTCTGGAGCCGGGGCCTCAAAAGTTTGATCATCGATCACAGAGCGCTGAGCGGTGATGAGAAATCAGTTCGCACTGATATAGCAAACGAGCTTCCTCATCAGGATCAGAAGTGGCTTCAAACTTCAAAGACTCCGCATAGTTTTGCGCGATTATCCTAACTCTTTCGCACAATAATCATGAAGAGTTGCAATCAGCCCCCAATTCGTATCATGATTCCGCCGCTAGCGCTAATGGTGCTTACCCTGCTTCTTGTACGTTCCTTTGACCACGATGTAGTCCGAAGTCGCTCGAGGTTCACGTTGATGTTCGGAGTCCCTTGTCTGTGGGTTCACCTTCGTTAATCTATTGTACAATTGAGTGCACGTTGCACCCACAAGGTCCTACTAACGCGAACGACCCCTCCCAGACACTATTGCCCCAGGTTCAGCTTACGAAGCTAGAACTACGTTGCGTTAATTTGCGAGTCGCCTTATGGCGCCGCTAATATTCGTTAATGGTCTAGACCGGCAGCGAGCGACCCGCCTGCACTTATTTTTGCTATCATTGACCGTGCATTGCGCAGAAACATCCTGGCATGGCTATGAACATGACCCACATACCCACGGACCTCGGGAGAATGCAGCTCTCGACGTACCGCCCAAACTCTTGGCTCCACCACACCCAACTAACCCAGTAGGTCGGGCCTACGATGGGAATGGAAGACTGAGCACAAACCCGTACATACTGTGGCGATCCTGTAATGTAACGATATCGTCTGGCAGGTCTTGCACTCGCTTGTAGCAAGACAGCCCTCGGGTAACCAATGCCCAAGAGTTCGGTCCCGACGCATTTGAGGTTCAAATCTGTTGGTGACGTTGTGAGGAGAAATAGGAACTTGGTTTAAAGAGCCTTACCAGATTGAGACGTATTTGTCAAAAGTCTTGACAACTGGTATTCGAGGAGTGACAGTCACGGAACTTGCCAGGTTCATGTCAGGTCCCCTTTCAATTGAAAACTCATGATCTCATGCTGTCGAAAACGTGTTTGCGCCACAATACATACCGCAAATGCCAACGCAACGCCAGCAAGCAGGGACATAAAGCATGAGAATCCGACCTAGTCGATGGTTATCTCAAATCGTCCGAAATATACATTTTCGGAAGGGAAAAAGCGGATCTTTCGTCAGGATGGATCAACCCCTTCCCACCCCACCATGGCGCCTTTGCAGTGCAGATAACCCTCTGGGAGTTAGATACCCTGCGTGTGCGAAGTCGTATATCAGTGTTTCATGGATACCCTGTCCTGTTGCTTCTATCCCTGAGATGAATTACGCATGAACAGGTTTACATGGAAGTTTCCCTCCCGTATATTACATTGGGTTGTTTTCTGGGGGATGTGTTTGAGGGTTTAACGGCACGGGTGGACGTATCACCGGGGTCCTTGGTCGCTCATTGCGCTCTCACTTTGGTGCCGGTTCGAACGTTCACTAGGACCCATGTCAGTGAGCATAACGATCCTATCGTAATCAGGTCGATGTGGTAAATCCCTAGGCAGCTTATTCCCTAAGTCAATAATCAGGATAGCTGGTACCTGATGCCCTGTCAGCTGATTGATGGTGGAGGAGCGTTGGAGTTAATCCACCTTGTCAAGCGCTTCCTTCCTTTGTTTCTCATATGGGGTGAGAAAGTCTGTCAGCCCGGTGCCAGCCCACATCTTACTTGGCTAACGACAAGACAGGCTACAGGTTGCATGGGGTGAAGATAGCGCCAAGCGACGACAGTTGGTAGCACTAAAGGTTCCACAAGTCCGCTGCGCTATACAAACCATGTTATTAGTGTTAACTACAAACACATGCTTCTAGCCACCTATGACGTATCTGATATCCTCAACACGTTGCCGAGAGACTAGATGATTCAGTTGGACTCGGTTGCGGGGATGGGCACCTCGGCCTGAGGGGTGAGACGGACAGCATGGCGTCTAATAGAAGCATCGAAGTCGCGGGTCGCAGAGTGGGCCGTAACACGGTTATCCTGAGGAGAAAGTGCGGGGGTCAGTTATGTCATCTCCACTAACATGCCCCCCCCAAAGTGAGTAGGGTGGTAGGGATTGTTGGAACACGAAAGGTGCGGGAAGCACCAGGGTTGGGAGGGAAAAGGAAACAAGTTATACGACATGGGCTGTGCTGTTACTTACCCAGACGACGACGGTCCCAGGCTCATAAGTTGCACGAATTTGGAAGTCAGCACCCTTGGCGATGTGATCGAAGAGGAACTTGAGAAGGAAGTCTGATTCCTCTTTCTTGAAACCAACAATGTGGCGAGTGAAACCCTGGTTCACGTACAGGGCCTTCTCGCCTGTGGCAGGGTGTACACGAACTAGGGGGTGCTGGGTGTAGCGATGTTAGCACGTTGAGTTGATAGAATCGTTCATCCAATCACAAACCTCAGTCTCCACCGGCTCCCTCCGTACGGGGCCACCATAGCGCCTGGAGAACTCGGCTTGCGCGACGGCAGAATGGACAGCCCGGAGACCTTCAAGGCGCTTCTTGAACTCGGGGGAAAGGCGGTTGTATGCCTCAACCTGGGATAGGAACAGGGTGTCACCGCCGGTTTGGGGCTAGAAATGAAGTAAAGAGTTCGGATCAATCAATCACCGCTTGCGACATATAGAGCCCATGCTCAACCCACCTGATCGAGGATGAAGAAGAACGTCGTGCCAGGGGGCTGCTTCTCGTAGGAAACGTCGGAATGCCAACTGGTCTGATTAATTCTGTCGTCCCCGATATACTCCCTGAATCTGTCGTTGGCGGCATCGCGGTATACTAGAGCAAACACTGGTATGTCAATGTGACGCAGCGACTGGCTGGAACATACCGACGTGGAATTCCGGGTAACCCTTAACGTTAGGAGAAGTGGGATGCTTCTGAATGGGACCGAAGTGCCTAATACACGAAGTGAACTGGGTTGAACGAACAGAAAAGCACGGTGAACTAAGGCATTCACCTCGCAATCTCGATTTGGCGGTCGGGGCCGAGGTCCTTGAAATCTTGGTTACGGAAGAGTAAGACCTTCCTCTCGGCGGTGAGGAGGGCAAGTTCATCAAGGCCTTCCTTGGAAAGTTGCGAGAGCTGGACCCCCCTAATTTCAGTGCCGAGGTAGGGACTAAGGTGGCGGACTTGGGCGTTCTCGTTCAAGAGGTTTGGCTTAGCGGGATTGGCGCGGGTACCGGGCTCAATGAATTCTACAATGTGTATTAATTAGTCTCCGTAGTTTTCCCCCTAAGACCACTGGAGGGGCGCTTACCAAATATCTCAGTAGGAGGGAACTTCTCATTGACATCGTAGTGGGGATAATAGAAAGGATAGGATGGGCCCTATTGCGGTCTAAGTCAACGTCAAGTCCATTTAGTGATGAAGACATACAGAATCTGCAGTATTCTGAATGTTTAATTTCTTGACCTCGGCATTGACGTTTTGGACGACGTCGGTAGGCTTCTCGGCAATAGAGGGGGCCATTTCTGCTTGGTGTAAGTAGGTTTGGGTTCTAAAGGATGACCACCAAAGCAGCAGTCATTTTATACAGCATATCCCTATGGCTGAGCAATCGTATAGCAATACAGAAGGACGACGACGCCATCCGGGCCTCCTCGTCCGGCAAACTTGACGGTACCCTATCGTACTATCCAAGTGGTGGCAGTCACGGAAGTGCTTCCGGGCAGGTGGATTGCGAATCCTCTGATATCAATCAGTGCTAACAGCGACCCAAAATCTGAGATGAATTCGTATGATGTGCTTTATCCACCGGATGGCGCAAAGAGTACCGAGTGACAAGGTCTGTTGAGGATCCATCAATGATATACGTCCACCGGGGCAAAACCAGACGAAGTGCAATATCAGTCAATTCGCTCGTGTTATGTCGACAATGCTGTATATATCGACCTGATGCAAAGTAATCATCGACTGACGCAAGGACGGGATCCGAGATCACGTGTATACTTCCCTTTCTTCAACTTGCAAGCATAGAAAAGGATGTCGGCCTGCTAGAGGGAAGCTCATACATTTTCGCCTTTGGTTAACCCAAATATCACACACAATCAATCACATGAGTCAGAGATGAATGATCCAGGCTTGGATAGAGAAGATACTGGGGAGTTGGTGCGCAACATATCGCACTCTCTTCACGTTTACTAGTTCGTTGTTCTACATTTTAGACACTAGACGGATGCAACGGGTGTCTAAGTATCCTTGGAGTGAAAGCACTTCAAACAATTTACAAAGCAAATGCCCAAGGCATCACAACCAAGAGAGTCACAGTGAGAGGCGAATGGGAGGCTTCTTGGGCGGGTTGGCCGCCGCCGGGCGGTAACGGAGTGGCTGAGTTACGGTGATGGTAACTGCGGCAGCAGTGTCGGTGGAAGTTGATGGGTTGTCAGTGGGCGATGCACTGGTAGGAGACTCCGTGGAAGGAGCGCTGGAGGTGAGAGTAGCGAAGCCACCACCGATAGGCAGGGTGTCCGTCGAGCTCATGGCAGAGGCGACGGACGAAGCAGACATGAGACTGCTTCGGAGTCAGCTTGTGCCCAGAAGGCGGGAGGCGAGAGACTTACGCGGAAGCAGCTTGCTGAGGATTGCTGTTGGTCTCGACGAGGAAGTTGTCGATGATGTGGAAAACGCCATTCTCGAGAAGAACATCGGGACGGACGATTTGAGCGCTGCTACCATTCTGGTTCTGAACGAAGAGACCAGAGGTATTGGAGGAAAAAGAGATAGCCTCCCCGGCAGCCGAAATAAAGTTGGTACCAGAATCCGAGGCCGTGGCGTTCGTAAGATCCGGAGAGTAAAGGGTGGTGCCGTTAATGACCTATGCAGCAGTGAGCCTCAGCTTAGTAGCAACAAGGGATTTATGATACTTGCCTGGTTACCAAAAATGGCCACCAAGGCGGTCTGGTTGTTCTGGTACTGGCTGACAATCTGTTGGGCCTGTTGGAATGCTGCATCGTTGGGTACGAATAGCGTAAATCCGCGGGCATTTGTCAGCACATCGAGTACGGTACTATTACTTCCGGTACTATTGCTTCCATCTGGTTGAGTGGTTTGCTGGCTTAGATCGAGGAACGAAGTGGCATTGACGGAGCGGAGAGCTGTGGACAAATTGCCGGGAGGGGTCAGAACGCCGTTAATAGTGTTGATAAACAAATTCTCATAGGTGGACGAGTTGACCACCGTGATATTATTACTGTACAACGACATGTTAGTTCTGTCGAGTAGACAGATTTATGGAGCAACGAGCAAAGCAGGAGTTGCGAACGGGGTGGAGAAGGAAAAGAATGCGTACTTTTGGTTGAGCATAGTGACATTCTCATTTGCGTTCATCCTTGTCCAAGCGAGAACTTGAGATTTATTGGCCTCGAGTGACACGAAGGTCGAAGAATTGAGAAGGGTACGACCAAGAGTGACACTGGGATAAATGCCACTGAGGAGAGGGGTAGATCCTGGGTCGCCAGGGTCGCCAGTTGGTGTTCCAGAGCCACCGTCTTGACGCTTGTACCACGCGAAAATGCCAGAGGATGACGCCGACGAGATGGTGCTCGAACCGATTAGAAACGGGATGATGCTCGAATTGACAGGAGGCGATTGAGTCGAATTTGGGCTTCTAAAGTCGCCATGGACAACGTGGTAGGACAAATATTCTGAAAGAAGGCCGTCATCGCTGGAAACATTCCCTGGCAAGTTTCGGACTAACAAAGAATTAAGCTAAATCAGTTCAAAGAGGCAAGTGAGAACCCTTACTGGCCCCATCGTCAGGCACGAATACGGTGTAGTTGCCATCCTGCAATTGTGGCAACCACTGGCGGCCATTCTCGGTATCATTGACCCTACGGAGTACGTCCGCGGCCTCGTTGTGACCAATAGCTCTAAGATGATCGATGACTCCTTGCACGTAGGAGTCGGAGTCAGACCCGGGGTCCTGAGCGAGGACGAGTGGGAGTAGGGCAAAAAGCACAGAAAAAACGGTCGAAGAGAACATCTTGGGAGTGATGCTGCCGACCCTGGAAAAGAGGAGACAGCTTATATAGAAATCCCAAATGCTGAGGACTTGACGGTTGCATTTCCTGGCCAGCTCCAAAAACTCGGTATATTCTCCTGTTATAGGTGTTCCCGTAGTTGATGCCATTAATTGTGAATCAGGGTAAGCATCCTGAGACAAACCAGACGAAAATTATAGATATTCTTGAACAGTCGATCACGAAATATTGACGTAGTCACCCAGACCCCGGGCGACGCCGGGACATAGGGATGGTTTCTCCTATGGAGTTGGCTAACCGTAAGACTGTCTTGCAAAAACAGGGTCTCTTTGACCGTCTGGGTAACGCCAATGGAGCCATAGTGGCCTGGGAGGAGCATTCGGCCGTGAAACATAGTGATGACAGTAGATCCAGTGGGTGCTGAAGAATCGGGAATGTTGCCAACGAAAATTTCTCCCTACCAAGGGCTCTCAATAAGTCGAGTAGCGCAACTTTGAACGTCAGCGCTACAGCCAGCGGCCAGATGCATAGCTTGCTAGTTGACTCCAACGTTCGCTGCAAAACGGTTAACCTCAAGTTGCTTGCTGTGTCAAGACAGTTTTATAGTTATAGTATGAGAGCGCAAGACAGAAGGTAAGTTCGCTGCTGGAGGAGATTGAATAAAGAAGGCCATGCGAAGTCCATTGGAAGAGTATTGCCAAGGAGTTTGAGCGCTAACCGCTGGATCTAGCGCAGGCAAGAAATACTTAACACCCATCCCACCTGATGACATAATCAGTTTCTGAAGGCGTCGTGACGAAAACTTTCGTTTTCCAACGCTCACCGTTCCACCTTACATACCACACAATGGCTCGTCGTTCTGCTCCTTCAGCACAACCTTCGTACCTCCCGCATCCTCTGAATGCTCAAAGGCGAACTTTGAACGACCCCAACGAGTCTGCCTTCTCGAGGTAAACAGCCAGTGTTACACAATTGCAACCCAACCCATGTCTTTTTAGGTTCCTTCGCAACGAAATTTGGGCACCTGAAAAGCTTCCTGGAAACATCAACATACTCACAGGTGTCACTCTCTTCCTCGGTGGAATTGCTGCTGTTCGAACCTGGGGCGAGTTGATGATTCCCGCCTGAATGGATCTTTGTCTTGGGCAATAAACGTCAGTGTAAGTTCCTTTCTTGTCACGCCCTATTCAGAAGTTGACGTTCGAAGGCAGACTGCACAACGCGAACACCAAGTACATGGAGTTGCTCTTTAATACCAAACTTCGACTTAGCGAAGTCGGCATGAATTACGACCACTAATCAGACCACTCGCACAAGTATATTACGTCTATGCTGTGATACACATGTTGAATACCAGCTTTATTTTCGATTCTACCTCAATCACTCGGGTCTTCGGTTAGCCGGAGTCTGACCTACTCCACGATAAAGGACCCCAGGTCCATCTGCCAATGCTGCAATTCAACTGGGTGCGTTGAACCTATACGGTCACGTTCGTCATAATCCAGATTCATACATACAGCACTCCCTTCTCGAGCCTTCCTCTGCTTGCGCTTGTAAAGAAATCCCTATCTTACCGAAGCTATCTGGAGCCCAGGCAAGAGGAACGTATGACGTCTAATAGATCAATACTTTCAACCAACCACCCGCTTGTTTCCGCAAGTTTGTTATGACCTCACAGTCTGAGCCCATGGTGATTATGCGGGGCTCCTGAAGCGCATCATCCGTAGCGGCTATCATAATGGGCCGTTTGTAGCTTGCTATACGCCACACCGAGCCGTCTCATGTCAAATAGAATGCCACATTACGATTACCAAGCGTCGATGCGTAAGAATGGCCTCCCCCCGAGGAAATAACTAGCAGATGTTGAGATGTTGGAGACTCGTACATTCCCAAGTCCCACCGCCGCCGAGTTGGGTCCCCTCCCATTCCCATCGCCTAGTACGTGGCGACCTGTTCCACGGTCGCTCGCCACTGGTTACCGAATCTGAGTTGGATCAACGGTGGCTCCTTGTCTCCGTGTTTCACCGTGGCGCCGAGGTAGACTACGAACTGCGGCAGGAACCAGCCGCGCATTGGGATCATCGTCGTGAAAGTAGAGTAGCTTGAACAAGCTCATCATATGGTCAAACGAATGATTTACGCGCTCAACAAGCGCAGTGCAGAGTATCAGCCACTATCGGTCGGGCTCTGCTCTGACCTCCCAATGGCTCATCTCTAAGTGCGCTGATGACTGCGCACCATCTGACTCTACGCAACTATATCTTTTGATTCGCGCAAAGGCGGTTAGCCGGAGACGCTTTGGAGGCAGCCTCTGTGTGGAAGAACCTGAAGCGCTGAAACACCGGGCTCTTCAGCACAATCTCGGAAAACTAGTGGATTGTCCGAATCTGGCCACCCCCAATTGGGGAAAAGGCCCCGCGTGTTATTTCGGAATCATCGGGAACTCGACTTGCGCATTTCGGTGAACTTTAAAAGCATGAAAGCACCTGAAGGCACCCAACTTTTATAAATTTGGGGTGTAAAACCTATATGGAGATGTACTTCCGCCTCGTGTCATTCCCTCAGCGGGCTCTCCAGGCTCTCGCGAGATGGTAATTGATAATCGGGCCTACCCTACCCCGTTCGTAGGGATGGTAATGATTCCGCTAGGGACAGAAAGCCGACTCATGAAGGAGTATCTCATCCCTTTTAGAATCAGTCTCAGTTCACTCGAAGCGTTAAAATGCCAGGACTGAAGAGGAAGGTCCTTTGTCTTGCTATTTTCTTGACATAAGCTTCCACGCGGTCGCCGGTCAGAAATCTAATCCGCACTTGCTTACGTTTTCTCATCATGGGGTTTAACACGATCCAACCGGTTCATATGCTCCCAGCCTCGCTGGCAACAAGCTACCCAGACACTACAGTTGTATTTACCCTTTAGTTGATGGTTCTAACTTGCGATCATCGGTGAGTTGTCGTTTTTGGCTGGGTCCGTGACAGGGCAAGGACAGGGGTTATCTTCAATTCTATTGCCACTTCTCTGGCCCTTTATCGGAATTCGAGGATTGCGTCCATACAGTCAGTACTGAATATACTTCGAGTCTTGGTACGTGTTCCTCAATACATTCAGACGACAATCCGCCGGCTTCCTGTAGTGCTTATTTTGACCAATTCAGTTGGTCAGTAGTTCCGTGGGAGGGACCCACAAGTATAGACGCACACACAGACTTCTCAGGGATGCTTCCTCTGA
Source organism: Podaxis sp. MADm22 (assembly GCA_018524685.1). NCBI lineage: Eukaryota > Fungi > Basidiomycota > Agaricomycetes > Agaricales > Agaricaceae > Podaxis > Podaxis sp. MADm22. The sequence continues at coordinate 23,351 of JAEUWO010001230.1, forward strand.
TTTCATCTAGAGGTTTTTCTGTGGTCTTTAGCCAGTCACGGGTCGCGAATAGATCATCCTTGCTCCCTCCTTTACCCTAGCTTTCTCCTTTTTTCCGAGTGTTTTCAAGTGCGCTGTCATCCAAGTCCGGACGTGATTCCTGTGACTATAGAATTTTGTCGCCTACTACGTCATTAGTATTACTGGTGTTGATTGGGTGCCTCTAGAGGCAAAAACCTCCCAAGTCTGGTTGAATATATATCCTGACAAGTTCTCTAGCGTGATGTTGACCACGTTGTCGAGGGAAGCCGTAGAGTGTACAACATATATAGATGGGCGTTAACCCACGGTGCAAACCGTTGAGTGGAACAAGAATAGAAGCAGGGGGCATGATCACCGTAGTTGTGGCGTGGTGGGATTAACAACGCTCTTATTCTTATCCACGGTTGCAAAGATCAAAAATCCATCAGGTACTATTATAAAGCCAAGGTGATCTTTTGAACCGATCCCTTTTGAGTGGATTTGATACCTGATACCTCAGCGACTCGAAGCTGCGCCAAGCCGGTCGTGTATTCATAGCGTCCAACGAACATGTAGAGTTCGTGGTTGCACAGGACGAAGCGTTGAGCGCGCTATTCGGCTGTGCATGCTCGTTACCACCATGGTGAAGAGTACAGAAGGCCTAAACAGTCGACGGGAACTCACATGCCTTTACCTAGAATAACCCAGCCAAGAGCCTTCGGTTGTGAGACTCAAACGTCTCATGACAACCTTTAAGCTTCTTGGCGACTTTGGGTCTCCAGAACTGGTGGTTGACATGAATATCTCCAGAATATCACCGAGCCCTCGTCAAGAACAACTGGGGTGTGAATGTTTGAGGCAATGAGCCAAACCTTTCGATGGTGATAACTCCGAAGGTGCAATCCGAGGTGAATCCAAATGTAAATCCTGTCACCTGTATCCGCGCGGTATCTCGCAGTCTGGGCCTCCGTAACTCCCTTGACTGTGTATTCAGGGTCTCCAGCACATACAGAGATAGATAGTCAAGTTAAAAAACCCATTGTGTCCCAAAAACTCTTCCTCACATTTTAGCCTTGATCAGACTCTGGACGCTGGGAGGATCAAGAAGTGCTTTGGGATAAGGAAGGAATTGAGTGCGTAGGTGTTCATTCCCGCCATCGACAGGTAGAACTTGGCCCGTGATATAAGCAGCTGCATCACTGAAGAGGAAAATTGTCGCATTGGCAATGTCCTTCACGTCTCCCATACGTCCAGTTGGATGTGTGGAAGCCCAAGCCCCTGTGTCACCCTTCGGTGACAAACGATCCATGCCCTCCGTTCCAGCAATAGGGCCAGGAGCAATCACGTTCGAACGCACCCCATGGGGACCTTCTTCAACTGCCAAAACTGCAGACAGCGCGTCAACACCAGCCTTCGCAGCTGAGACGTGGACCTGGTATGGCGTGCCTACGTGGCAAGGTATGTCTTGGCTCGGGATTACGAAAGGAAGATCTACGTACCTCTGTAGTGCAGTGTCGCACTGACATGGATATAGGAGCCCTTCGAAGCACGAACATGCGGAAGAGTAGCTTTCACCGTGTTGTATGTGCCAATCTGAGGCATCGCGTGCATCAGTGACGACTGTTAGCATGTGGATCATCTGATGGAACCTCACCGTATCAATCTCTACAACTGTACGGAAAGCATTCTCTGAAACTCCGGAGATGGGTGCGAGGAAGTTGCCAGCAGCACCTAAGTAGGGGGCAGTGTTACACAGAGATACGCATGGGGAGGAAATCCACCTACCACAAATGACAAAATCAATCTTGCCGAACCGCTCAATCGTCTTTGCCACTGCCGCCTGCAATGTCTGAGGCTGTCTGACGTCAGCTTGGGTGGGAATGCAAGTGCGACCTGTGGCTGCGGATAATTCTTTCGCAGTTTGAGTGAGACGGTCAAGCCTATGTTCGGAAGCGAAGGAATGCCACGCTTTCAGCCGCCATGGCACCTGGGCGAATCCATCAAGAAGCTTACTTTCGTCCAACAATAACTGCATCAGCTCCATGTCGCATCTGTAGGTATGGGACACCAATGTGATTACCCATTTCGGGGTTGAACTTCACTGAAAACTTACCATGGCTTCGGTCATGGCACGACATATCCCAGAGCCACCCCCTGTGCAAAACAAAACCTTGCCTTTGAACAAGTCCGCCTTGAACACGGAAGTCGAATCGACTATAGGTTGGACATAAGCGGAGGGAGCCATAATGGTGGTTTGTTGAGGATTTTGGACAAGGAAGAGTAAGTTAAGTCGACAACCAATGCAAGAGGTTGATTGGCCATGACCGGCGTCGGGGATTGGTTTGCCGATTATGAGATGATGGCTTAAAATACGAAAGCCGGCGTGCCCGACTCCCATAACTCTATATGTTGAGTTTTGGTTCATTGAATATCACAAGCATCGTCATGTGTGCTTGGGGCTTTGGGTTTTCAAGCTCCTGCGTTAACGGTCGGACCCAAGGTTCGCTCTTTGTGATGGGGACAGACCCTGAAGTATTAACCCGATATCACGCAATACTGATAACTTGACTGCGTGGTCGGTATGCCTTAGCGTTACCGGTCATGTCGAAAGCAGGTGCGTTAGGGTGGTTTCATGAATTACTACTTGGCACGTCGATCATTGCTCAATGTAATCCGAGCATTCAATATTCAATATTCAATAAAGGACTTGATCGCAGGATTGGATAGCGTGGGCTATGAATACAGGCCTTGATGTTCGTTTGAATGGTGCATTGTATTTTTGTCCTCGCGGTGATTGGCTATGCAACAGTTCATCAACATCAGCGAGTTTATCCTTTGTGTATAAGGCGTTTGACTAATCTCATGTCTTTCATATACATATTGGGCTCAATACATCCATTTGGCCCTCAGAAACATTAAATACCGAATTTGAAACCGCATCATACCGCCGGCATCGTGATCGGAGTGGAAATCGAATTCACTCTTTCGAATTCACATTTAGTTGGCCCCTGCTCGAGTCCCTCGATTCGGCACAGCATAATTCAGTCAGGATGGAGATCGCTATTGGGGTAAAAAAGAAATGCTATATAAACTGTGTGGTACTCAGAATGTGTACTGGGAAACTGAAGATGATATAGATATGTGAACAGGGAGAGTCCAACGAACGGTGACCCATGGAATGGAATATATGATACACGAGGAAAGATAGCAGCGCAGTGAATCAAGCGAAAGCAAGGTGAGATTATACAACAGATAGCGTATGAATGACGGAAAGTGACGGAGATGCCAACAAATTTCCAGTGCGAAGCCCCAAAGGAGGGCTTACTCCCTGGACCAGTATCCATGTGAGGAGCTCGTTTCTGAAGCTTGCATACCTGGATGATTAAACGAAGAAATGCCAGGGACTGAGGTGACGTTTCTTGATATACTGGATTGACGCGGAGGATAAGGGATATCCCGACTTCCTGGGTAGCTGGCGGGGCTGATAGATGGCGAAGGAACATACTGCCGGCTGTCATAATCCCGACTACCATGGGATGGCGCCTCGTAATGGCTGCCGGGAACAGGTGAAGGTGAGGATGAATATCCTGTCACGGTACTCTGGTTGGGCGTGAAAGGAGTAGTGAGGGCCTGAAACTGATAGGAACTCGACGAGGATGACCCGTTGGAGGCGTTTGAAGGTCCCGACGATGGCCACGAGTTGTGCGGTGAGGACGAGGACGCATATGAGTCTATTTTGGAGCTCCCCATTGGGATGATACGGTCGGGGTTACCGCTTGCTGGGGGCCAGGCGCATGCACGATCGATTTTGTGCTGTTGCCAGCTTTCGGTGGAGTTAATTGGTTCATAGAGCGAGGTGGAAGTTGGGGTTTGATAGGGATAGTTGTATGAGTTGTGGTTCGCCTGGCCAAGACGAGAAGTCGCCATATCCTGGGTTAGGCGGTCCGGAGGTTGTGGATATGGGATGCGGGTGTCATGGGTAGAAGCTGGGCGAAAGCCATCTGAGGGTATGCTATAGCGAGATGGCACAGAACCATATCTGCCGTGGCTATCATATGCTTGTGACACGTCGTGCGACATACGAGAGTAATGTCCACTGGGATCCAGAGCTTCCTCGTCCGTATGCGAGGATTCTCCGAGGTCGTGTCCCCCGATATCATCCAGCTGTGGGTTGTCCAGTTGCCGGAGGCCACCTATGTCACCCCGTCGATTCTTCTTCCTTGTATTGTTGGGTCGGCGTCGATAGACGTAATCGGGGTATTTCGAGTTGAAGTTTTCTTTCAGAATCTTTGCTTGATCAAGATAGAATTGCTTTTCGGACTGTGGGCATTGCATGGTCAAGCCATGTTTACCGAATGTCACTGACCATGCTTACCATTGGCATAGTGGTCCACTCCTTGCTCAACAGCTTACTGATTTCGCCCGTGCGCATAGATTGATTCTCGGCTGATACTTGAGGCCGCCTTCGTCGAGCGAATATCATAAACGCGTTCATGGGGCGTTTGGGTGTGCCGTCCGCATTGAGGGTTTGCGAGGTCAAAGAGACATCCTCTATTGAGTGGTAGTGAGTCCAGGAGATAGCAAATGAATACACACGGGCGCGAACCTTCAATTTCAGTTTCAGTTTTGTGTATCCCGGAACTACCATCATCTGAGCCCGACAAGGACTGAGCTCGGTCGTCTGGCCGCTCTATACCTGAGGGTGGTAGGAGACCATCTCCGTTATCGTTGGGTGCCGACCGCGGTGTGGAGGACGGATAGGTTGGATCGTATTGGGTCATGGTAAGGAGTGAGTTGATGGCAAGAATAGAATTGAGGAGGAGAGCCAAGTTATGAATGTTGACAACGTTGATAGTTAAGGTAAAGGGAAAGCGAAGCGAGAACGCCTGGCATCCATCCAGTCGCGGGGTGATCGGCACGGCGTGAGTCTCAGATAGATCGGTGTAGTGACGGGCGGAACGAAACGCGGATACAACCAGAGTTTGTGGTCAGAACTGCCCTGCTGTACCCCAAGAGTCCAACTGCCCTCTTTGTCTCTCCCAGTTCAGAATCGAGATGTTGACGTATGATCCCCAGGGGAGTGGGAGTGGGCAAACCCATACAAATCCATTCGATCGACGATCCGGTTCGTGCCCAAGTCACCGCTTGGCCCATCTTCGCCAAAGCCGGCTCACAAGGCACAGTCCAACGGATTCCAATCAACTCGAAATCTCCTTCCGAAGAAGTACTCGCGATACGTACCGGAGCTTGGGATTGCAGCCTCGGCTGAAACCGAGCAACTGACCTGAGCGCCCATAAACCCCAAAAGGCTCGGAGTAGGAACCTCGTGATGTTTCAGAACAGCTGCTTGCTCTTCTTCACAGCCATCACCACCAGACATTTGTGGCGCAGTCAAATGAGTGAAAATCATGCCAGGCAGTACCATTTCTCCTTCGCACTGTGCTAGTTAGGCACTCGAGATGAGGCGAGCCTGTTTATTACACAAGCTAGAGAAAATTTTAGACGATCGGATTTGTGAGCAGGAGTTTCCTTACCCAGTGTTCCCTCAGGGTCAATACATCTCGATCCAAGTTTTGACCTCAGATCGGAGCAGGGATCTATAGCGAAGCCCTGACCCTGGTCCGTTTGCATCTGCACGGGACTGGTCTCCTGATACCTGTTCCATTGTTCATTCCCGGCGATTGTGAGCTTGAGTGAGGGATGCGTCACTATAACTTCACATTCGTACTCTCAGTCCAATCAAGTCCCCAAGAAATTTAAACTCTAGAAGGGATTTCCAAGGGTGGAGGTTTGACGTGTGACAGGGTGCCACGGCTTCAATAGCGAAAACCGAGAGTACTTGGAGACATAAGGCTGTGCAAGAATTGCGGTTCCGAAAGAAGCGGGTCGAGATCTCATCCATATATGTGTGATCGCTTGGAGATCACAGAAAAAATCGATTCCCTTTCTGCAGCGTCTTCGTCCATTGTGATCTTCCATGTTAGAGATAGTTTCGTGAGCAAGAACGATAACTACGAGTTGATATTATTCACGTAAGTTAAACACCGAAATTCAGCGCTGGCTTGCAAAGCCTTACATCAGTCGTTAGAACCCGTAGACTCAATTGGTAAGCACTGAAGTTTCTGGAAGCTAAAAACACGTTGAATAAGGAGCTAAAGTATGGATGCCGCCACTAACTACCACGAAATACGAGATGTTTCAGGGAGTGTTGTCATGATTGCCTCACGTTTAAAGTGAGGACCCCTGCAGACTATCACTGGGGAATCGTATCTGTGACAGCACCATAAAAGTGGGATTCAACGTCTATCACTCTCGTGCTCGTGGCCACTCGTCGGAATGTTATATTTCGCGAGAAGTAAGGCGCTGACCGTGTAGGTGGATAGCAATGCTGCCGATAAGAGAACAGTAATTGTGCATTGTTAGAGCTCGTAAAAATGCCAGCCTTTGCCCGATGCGAAAGGTGGCACGCCGTCGAGGACATATTTTCAGGGAATCTTGACGTAATTGCAGCCTCTCATGCACAAAGCAATCCCGACGGAGACTGGGTCATAGACTGGGTCATAAACCCGGTATAATGAGTCAGTCGTTCACTCCCTCCCAGCGAGTCGTTTGGGAGTGCCTCTCTATGTGATGTAGTATAAGTCACCCCCCAAAATCACATATGGTCCTCATTACATCTACAAAATCCCTCCACTCGTCGGCACTAGGTATGGACGCGCGCGGACACCCCAGAAAATTATAGACTTGGATACAGACCAACCCCAGCTCCCCGCACCAGGGAAAACAGACACACACAAACCCCGTTCGCGCCAAACTCGTCGCGTAACGTTGCTAATAGATTGTTTGTTCAAGTTTTAGGGTGGACCATTAAGCTATGACAGACCGCTAGTTCTTTGTTAGCGTAGGTCAGTGAAGCGTTGATTGAATTCATTCACGGCGGTAAACGGAATTCCAAACATCGCCTTGATGGTTTGAAGTGTGCGTACTTGGTGAGATTCCAGATCTCATGTTGTTCGGTGGACGGGGAGACGAGGGAAGAGTGCGTCCTCTGCTAGGCCATGAAATGCAATGTCCGAGGGCGCATACGCAACGTGGGCGGGAGTGAAATGAAGGACTCTGGCAACTGCCCAGACAAATGGGATGTCACACTGGTGTGACGCGGTAGGTTCGGAGCAGGTTCCGTCACCACCTAGATCGAAGATAAGACGCCCATCATACGACTGGAAATTAGCCTCCTTTTTATTAATATGAAGGACAGACATACGGACGCAAGTGAGTTGGACTTCGTCGTTGGCAATCCAACTGACTAATTAACGGTTTTTATTGCAGATTTCCCTCGGACTGCCGACCAGCGAGTGTACCACCTGGGTGTGCGACCTGGAGAGGTGGCCAATCGAATTGTATTCTCCCCGTTCGCTGGACCTACGTGATAGATATTTACAACTATTGGACAGATAAGCGTTGGATCACCCTCTAGGGCCAGGTTGGTTGCGCAGCACCTCGACAACAATCCCCCGCCTTTTGAATTGTTTTCCGAACGAGGATTTTTGACCATCACTGGTCGGTATTCGGGTGTTCCAGTCTCTATCGTTAGCATCGGAATGGGGAGCCCAAATATGGACTTCTTTGTCCGTGAAATCCGTGAAAGCCTTCGAGGCGACATGATCGTTGTTAGGTTCGGACTGCGCTTCGTTTCTCGTCAAAGGGACTGTAGTAACCAATATAATAGACTTGGATCTTGTGGTGCGCTGACTGATGCACCTGTAGGCTCGGTTGTGGTTCCAAAAGCATGTGTTGCCGTCAACCGTAATGTCGACTTCGACTTCGTCCACCCAGAGAACAGTAAGGAAGAGCCCGCCTACAGGATCAGTAAACCGGTACATCAATTTGTCACCATCTCAAAAAAAAAAAAGCGCTCACCTCGATCTAGGTCCCGGCAGACCAAACCCTTCACGCGAAGGTGGGTTTCCTCGTATGACCGTATCATTATCGCTGGAAAAACCAAAATCTTGGCTCCGCAGCTTGTGACTGCTCTCGGCGCCGCGAAGCCTGCTGACTGGACAAGGCCCATACTTCCGGGAACGGTTAACGCATCGGCAGATAGGTCAGAAAAAAATCACCACGCACCCAACAGCTGACACTGACAAAAGTATCCATTAAGCTTCTATTCCTCGCAGGGAAGACAAACCTCATTTCCGGACCATAATTCCGATCTCATCGAACAACTCCAAGCCTCCAATACTGATCTGGCGACATTGGAGGTTCGTCACATCAGTCTTATGACCGATGGGTGATTCTTCATAATCCTTCCTAGATGGAGACTTTCCACCTCTACCACCTTGCAGCCTGCTGGACTGGCCGCACAAATGCCAGGCGTGAAAGGGCCCCACCTCTCACTACGACACCTGTCCGACCCGTAATGACTGGACCAACTTCCGCCGCTCAACACGCGCACGCCAACTCGCTGGTGTCGGGAAATTCCATCATAAGAGCCGCCGCGGTTCAGATGGTCTTTGCTTCCCGGCTATCCCAGGATTTCATCACGCCAGACCAGGTGACTCGGCTGGAGAACTGGACAGGAAAGGTAGGCAGGTCTCCCGAACTTGTTCCACAATGTTTTGCTAGACGGGTATATCATCCAGGCCGTTTTGGATGCACTCGCTGGGTTTGAAATAGCTCCTGAGGTGCGTGGATCGGACGAGTCGCTTGGGAAGAATGGGACAATTGCTGACACGGGTGTATGTTTGTAGCGGTTAGAGGACGGGCATGGCAGTGTCTGGGAAAGTCAGCAGTGATTCTTTCTGAGCAATGGAACTATTGTTTATGTATACAATTCAAATTTGTCACTTAAAGGGGACCTGTTGGTAAAAAAAAAACAGGGTGCACCATATGTACGCAAAGTTTGTCCACAATCATCTTCCGTGACCGAGAAATCCAAGCACGACCTGGGACCCAGTTCCAGAGCCAAAGATCTATGATTGTGCACGTGAGACTATGAAGGTGAAGTGGGACGACGAGAGTTAGAAATTTGCTATCAAATCTTCCATGCTGTAATGGCACAGTCAAGGTGACCGAGAAACAAAAGACTGTATTCAAAGAAGTTAAAAGCTCCGGTTCTTCGCGAAAATAGACTAATTCTGGATCACCACCATATGACATCCAAGACGCCCAACGATCTCAACGATTCCGCCTCCACCTGACCAATCAACCTACAATCCTCGATACGCAGATACAGGATATGCGTGTGTTGGGAAATCCTTCCCGTAACATCAACGCCAGGAATAGCATTTGGCAACGCGCTAGCCGTACTCTGCGGGCTCCCCAATTGTCCAGAAGCAGCTGGGGACTGACCCTGGCGGTGGCTCTTTTGTAGCGGTAGGATGACCCTATCCTTTGAAGCCAGCTCTGTCTCCCCCCTGCTGTTGCCTGATACCTGGCCCGACGTCGAGGTAAACAGTGCCCCATTCAACCCATCCTTGGAGTGGGTACTCGTAACCGCGCAAGGCATAGCTCAATATTTCTATTCCTGGCCACAACCAATCCTAGCAAACACGCGACCTCCACGTCGTTACATCCCCACAACGTCAATGCCTCAAGCCTGGGACAAAATTTGACGTCGCGTCGTTGTGGTGGCGCCAATTTGAACATGAATTGAACCAGTACGAGTTCCTGTAAACACTGGAGTAGTGTTCCCACATTGCAACATTTCTCAAGGGTAAATGAGCTCAGAGTGGCACCCAAGGAAAGCGCTTATGAACCCGACGTCCGACGGTATATTCCACGCACACAAGGTGAGATGTGTCAGTTTTGACAGGCGCGGATCCCGAAAGATGCCTGTGAGAGCAGGAAGTGGGGGAAGTTGTGGGTCTTCATCGGTACCGCTTTTGGATTCAATTGCGAAGTTGGCAATCTCCACCTTCTCCAAAGCGGGGAAGAGGAATTTACTGAACACATATTCATGGAATCCGAAGCTCCCATGCACTTTAAATTGAGCTCCTTCAACCGCGGGTACTCGATGATGCGAGAGGGGCCCGTGGATTGGTGGAATGAGAAAGTGGAATCGCTGGAGGACACTAATTGTTGAGGTCCGTCGAGCCAGATGTCGACTTTGACTAGTGAGGGAGCATAGAGGAGGGGCATCAGTCTTGTGACCTGTTTGACTTCAGGATCGCTCCAGTCGAAGGAGCGCAGGTGCGGGAGAGGAACCTTTGCATCCATAGACATTGCGTCAAAAACTGGGATAGTGTCGAAAATGACCAAGTCCTCCAACCAGGGGTATGGAACAAAAACATGCACAGGGCAGATATTGGGAGCCGCGGTACACTCAGAGGTGACCTTCTTTGTGCAAACGACAGCCCCAGGTGGGTGAGATCGGCGAATATTTGGGGGGGTAGGCAAAATGGTATGAGGTGGCTGGATTTGAGGGACCTAATACAGCATGGATTCTTGAATGCGTCGGGAGGACTGGATTTCCCTTTGCCATATGTAGAGTCCGCACCAAAGTCCAGGCTGCTCTCGCTAATCATAGCGAGCGATAGGGTCTCTATGGTTGGTGTGGTGGTCACAGACATAAATTCCTGAGGCTATTCAGGCAGAGCACCATGAAGTCGAATGTCCGGATACGGCAGAAATGTTCTTCCAGTTCTGCTATGACATCTTTCATCTGCTAGGCATCGTCCTCCGCCGGAATATCTGATGAAACGCGATAGAAGATGTGCAATGGAAGTTTAAGGGATCTTCGAAAATGCTCGTGAAGGGCAGGGTGCTGACGGATGAACCCATGAAGGGACATAAAGGACCATATTTCTGGGGTTGAGGTAGCCGTCTTGTACCACGAGCAGCAAACATGGGATATGCGGAAAGGAGCCGATAACACTGACACTTTGCCCGTGAGCCTTTGTTCTTCGAACTCTGACCCAGCGACCAACGGAAATTTTCGAACGAGGATTTCTGAAGGCATCCGGTAGACGGGTATGCAAAGATGATCTAATTCCTCCCGTTGGGCCTCCAATTCCTCGTGCTCGCGTCGAACTGAAGCCTGTAATACTTGCATGTCGTCAATGATACTTTAAAATTGGGCTTCCTATCGCCGTAAGATTTCCAACCGGGCGTCGATAATTGCACCTTTTTGAACGTGTTCTTTGTTAGGTAGCACCGTCTCGCTCAAATTATCGGAATAGTTATGAGAATAAAGCCGAGCGCTGGTGGAGGTTGTCGCGCTACCGTGACGATCGATGCGAAATATTTTGACGCGTTCTCCAAAATGTCAGGTGACGCATTATGTCAGCGCTCAATTCAATTATGTATCCATGCTTCTCAAGTACCTCTTTCACTCCCCTCCCTACCGAACTGAAGAAGCAGCGGTTTGATATGTTCCAGCAAAGTGGCTTTCGACGAGGAAGCCTCATAGCTGCAGTATCTACTGCCGTCCAGTAGATAAAAGCCCTTAAATAGTTGGTAATGCAATTCTTTTCTCACAGTCGCGACTTTCACGTCGCGTAGCGTAACATTGGAAGCCTTGAGGCCAGGTGGTCAGCAGCGTGTTGGAGCAGGTGACACTGCTTCGACAGGGTCATGGTCGTGACTTATAAAAGCATAGTGAAAGGTCTGCCTCTGTTTCCCACTGGAAATGTATCCAAAATTTCAGCTGGTCGGGCAATTCCTCCTCCTGCTGCAAGCAGTGTGTGCAAGACCAGAATCTCCAACTTCTCAAACTCAACTGACTCCCGGTCTATTTGAAACGTTTGAGTTTGGTTTTGGAGCCGATGAGCCGGCCTGTCCTGGTGAGTTCTGGGCTTCTGTTCCACAAAAATGACTATCTCTGACCAGGAAGAAGGCTATGTCATTGATGCTGTCACGGAACGGCGCAGTGGGCTAGTCGCGCGGCTTTCACTCAATGGCACACCATGCAACAAATTTGGACACGATGTGACGCAACTCACCCTAGAAGTCACTTATGAAACAACGACTCGGTATGTTTGGTCGGCTGTCGGGATGTATTAAGCCAAGAAGCTAACTTGGGGTCAACTTAGACTCCATGTCAAGATCAGTGATGCAAATGATCAACAGTATACCGTCCCTGACTCTGTGTTTGAACGGCCTCCCCTTACTAAAAACTTCAACACGAAGAATGGAGATTTACAGTTCAATTATCAACGATCACCTTTCGCTTTCTGGATAACTCGTCGTTCTGATCCTCATGCTGCGCCAATATTTGACACTCGATCAATCTCACTGCCAGATACGCCAACAGAGGCCACCGTTTCCAACGGTGACAGCATTTCCCTGCAGGATTTCGGCATGAAATTCGAAGACCAGTACCTTGAGGTCCGTTCCTGTTCCCACTCGCAGGAACTGTCATTCACCAGTTATCTCTAGCTAACGTCTGCCCTTCCACTCGATACCAACGTATATGGATTAGGCGAAGTCGTTTCTAGTTCTGGCTTCCGGAGAGCTATCAGCGCAGATGGAGGCACTCTCCAAACCATGTGGGCACGTGACGTAGCAGACCCCATAGATGAGAATGTGTAAGTCGTCGAGGGCATTTTGAATATGAAATGTATAGAATCTAACCATGCACTAGGTATGGATCTCACCCAGTGTATATGGAACACCGCTTCGACCCAGGAACCAACAAATCTCAATCTCATGGTGTCTTTCTTCTTAGGTTTGTATATCATTGACTCCAACGTTTATGCCAATCATTTACTTCGCCTACCAGCGCTGCCGGTTCTGATATACTCCTCTTGACGCCGAAGAACGCCAGCACCTCCCTAATCCAATACCGCTTGATTGGAGGCATCTTCGACTTTTACTTCATGTCGGGACCAACGCCTCAGAAAGTGATCGAGCAATACGGGGAGGTTGTTGGGTTACCTACATGGCAGCCCATCTGGGGGTTCGGTTTCCATCTCTGCAGGTTCGTTCACCGACCACATTCCTGCAATCTGAGCCATAAGAGGACTGAAACCCTTATCAACTGGGGTGACAACCCCTGTGACTAATCTAGGTGGGGATATCAGAATCTGAATGAAACCCGAGACCAAGTGATCAAAATGAGGGAGGCAGCCATTCCTCTTGAAGGTAACTCGAAAAGTCAATCTGTCGTAATATCAGCTGACACAGATTTGGGGTGTCGATCCAACTCAGTTATGTGGAACGACATTGATTTATACCATGCTGTACGAGATTTCACGACTGATCCCGTCAGCTATCCTGGAGAGGATGTGCGGGCGTTCATCAAGGAACTAGTAAGTGAAATTAAACCCATCGGACGGCGAACAGTAACATTTATCCTTCGCAGGGCAGCAACCACCAACGCTGTTCGTGGACTATTCCCGCCTCTCGTTCAGATCGGTTAATAGTGTATATCTACTCTCACCAGACATCCCAATTGTTGATGCGGCTATTCCGAAACAAGTCAACTCGAGTGATATAGTACGTGCTCATATCCTGGTGGGATACCTTTGGTTGACCTGATCAAAACAATCAGTATGATCCATATACGGAAGGTGCTCGAAGGCGAGCTGATACATTCTGTCCCACTTATCGCGCTAATACGTTGCCTCAGGAATGTCTTTATCACCAATCCTGACGGGTCGGAATACATAGGGCAAGTATGGCCTGGATATACCGTGAGTTAAGCTTGATCGTATGATGCTCTTGTTGACTTGCATTCTAGGTTTTCCCTGATTGGTTCCAGGAAGCGACACAAGACTGGTGGACCAGCGCTTTCCGGAACTGGTCTCGGGCAGGAGTAGAATTTTCTGGAATATGGCTGGATATGAATGAAGCTAGTTCTTTTTGTGATGGTTCTTGGTGAGAATTTTCTGAGAGGAGGGCTCACTCTTCCTTACCGCCTTGTCGATTCTCGTAGCGGGACCGGCGCCAATCTCTCAAACACAAGTCCACCGTTCATCCTTCCAGGGGATCCAGGCAACCCTGTGCTCGGTATGTCGTTCCCAGTGTTTGATTGATGAGCGACAAGCGTTGAATCCTTTCTTCAGATTACCCTGAGTGGTGAGTCTTTCGGCGCAAGCCAATCCCCAGACTGGGTTGCCTCACAACGAAAATATCCTGGCAGTTACAACTCGAGCATTTTTGGCCTCAGTGGGAATATCACTGTCAACGGTCAATTAACATGCCAGGATTCTGGCTCTGGACAGCTTCTCCACAAGCGAGGGTTGGGCGCGGGACATCAGCAAGGGGTGGACCTCAATACTCCCCCTTACGCCATTCACAATGGTAAGTGAATTGCACACCGCCGCTCCGGACGGCATTACGTCTTTCGTTCCTTCTTCTCAGACAGACGCTTCTGGCAGGCAATGGCCGACTTTCCCTCCACACGCTGGCTACCAACGCAACTCACGTGGATGGGCAGGTCGAGCTGGATGTGCACAATCTTTGGGGTTTGATGGAGGAGAAGGCTACGCATGCTGCGCTTCGTCACGTCCTCCCCGGCAAACGTCCTTTTTTGATTAGCCGCTCGACCTTCCCTTCTTCTGGCAGGTGGACTGGCCATTGGGTAAGAAAATGCATCACTTTTCCACGAAACCTAAATCCAAACTTTCTCGCCTCATAGCTGGGCGACAATTTCAGTTTATGGTCTTATCTCCGTTTCAGCATCGCAGTGCGTGGGACCCATCCGTTCGAGACTTCTCGCTAGGACTAATCTGTTCACCGGCTTGTGACTCGACCCAGGGCGTTCTCCAGTTCCAATTGTTCCAGATCCCATTTGTTGGGGCGGATACCTGCGGGTTTAGTATGTTCATGCAGAGCCATCAATCACCTGCGTAGGAGAATTGACGTATTTCCGACAGATGGCAACACTGACGAAGAACTTTGCAACCGCTGGATGCAGGTTTCTGCCTTCCACCCCTTCTATCGCAATCACAACATACGAGGCGCCATCTCCCAAGAGCCATATCGGTGGGAGAGCGTAGCCAACGCTTCCCGAACCGCCATCGCCGTACGATACGCCCTCCTTCCATACTGGGTACGTCCAAGAACCCACCGGCTGTGTTCCTGCCTCATGTTGTTTCAGTATACTCTTTTTGCAAACTCGTCGCAGTTTGGAACACCGCCTGTCCGAGCGCTATTTTTTGAGTTTCCTGATGAACCTGAACTCTTCACCGTTGACTCACAATTTCTCGTTGGGCGCGACATCCTCGTGACCCCCGTCCTCCATCCCAACGTGTCCACTGTCGATGGTGAGTTATCTTTAGTCTCGCCTATTAGGCATCGAGAAGTCCACTGCTAACTCCGCTGTATACCAAAAGGCATCTTCCCTGGCCGCGGAAAGGTGATTTGGCGGGATTGGTATACTCATGAAGTTGTCAATGCCTCGGCCGGTCAGCCGACCACACTGTCCACACCGTTGGGGCACATTAACGTTCATATCCGGGATGGGTCAGCTCTCCTTCTCCACTCCGCACCGGCTTACACGGTCGAGGAAACGCGCCAAGGTCCATACTCTCTCCTCGTATCACTCGCCTCCGATTTCCGGGCCTTTGGTTCGGCTTATGTCGATGACGGAGATAGCTATCCCCCCGGTCCTCACAGGACCTTAACGTTCACTTCCGCTAGAGGCGAACTCCGTATATCTAGCCGTGGAACTTTCAACATTGTGCAGAAGCTCCAGCGTGTCACGGTGCTCGGGGTTCCAACTCGCCCTCGTTCTGTGACTCTCGACGCTAGAAGAGTGATCGAATGGACCTATGATGCTGCTTTGGACAAGCTCGTGGTAGAGGTGGAGTTGGACCTCAACCAAGAGACAACCCTGAAGTGGAAGTAGACCTTGGTTTCAGGTGGTTTGGAGAGACTCATCCTTCTTATGTCTTGTTCGACACAGCCACTCCCTGTCAACTGAAAACCTCTGTACTGCCGATGCAATGTTTGTGTACCTTTCCCTTTCAATGGAAGTCTCCATCAATTGCTGTTGGAATCAAGAAAACCAATTGCTTTCAAATTAAAATCCACCCTGAGGATATATAAAGTTGTATGATGACTGCCCCAAGTGTTATAAGACAACTAGAATGGATTCATGCTCATATTGCTGACCATCCAATGTTTGATTTCCCGCCGCCCAAGTTAGTATGTCTGCAAAAATATACAAGTAGACCAATTATAGAATGATACCGTGAGGATTAGAAACAAATATTTAGGGTAGTGATGGAAAGAAAGGGGATTGTGACGGTTTGTCGTTGCTGACAGGCAAGCGTGACCACGAGTCAAGGTTTCTCAGGACATTGGTCCCGGTCAATCTCGACCATCACTCCACAAGCTTCTAGCGCGGCCGAAAGAGCACGAATGGTATCCCTGGTTTCAACAATGTTGGGATCAAAATCAGCACCTGTGTTCTTGATCTTGTCGGTGGCGTTGATACCACTTGAGATCTTGTTATCTAGGAAGGGCCCAAAAATAGCCCAACACACCGCATTAGAGAGGTCCAGATTGCTTAGCAATGGAATCAAGGTTTAGGATTTGAACGCTCACCTTGCGAAGGAGAGGCAGTCTTAACGTCAACCTCAACATCGGAGTCATCTGACAGTGACGAGAGCGACGACAAGTCGCTGAACGGGTTTTGGGGCCGCAGGTCCCTGGAATACGCAACCACCGGGCAATATAACAAATACTCCTTGCCAACAAACCATCGGGTTGCGCTGTCTTCGCCTTCAACGTCATTGCGAATCCGACGAGATCTTCCTCTCTCATCCAGTTCCTTGATTATAGGATTCCTGCCGAGCCTCCATGAAGGTTGATATGCACCAACGAATGTCCGCGTAGCAGGTAGGTCATCCTCCACGTATTCTTGGGGTGCCGGTCTTTTGTATCCCTCGACAGCATTCGCAACCACTACTTCGTCCTCGTCAGGGCCTGCGAAACCGGTGGCGATCTTGTGTCCATCAAAATCATATATACTTCCCCAGAAAGAGAATGGACCAGCGATATCGTCAACAGGCTCAGGTGGCGGCAAAGGAACAATGGGGGACAACGCTAACGGCCGCGTTCTTCGTGGCCTTGGTGGTTGAGCCACAGGCACAGCTGGCGTCGAGCTTCCCTTGGGCACCTGTCCCAAAGAAATCCTGAGGCTGACATAGTCTTCCCCACGTTTCCGGGAGCAAATGTCGCAGTTGCATATATTGCGGCAATATGGGCATTCAAAGTCGTCCAGCTGTAAACGAAATGAAATCGATGGGTAGCTATGACGACATTATTAGTAACCAGAGACAGAGATTGATATAAAAGATATGTACCGAACAGAGATACACCGATTGCAAAATTTTTTCTCGCAAAGGCATGTCATTTTCAGCCTGGACGTTTTGCGCCTGCATTGATGACAATAAGACTCTTCCTCGCCGCATTCCCATTCTTGTGCACGGGGAAGAGAGATGGAATCCTTTGCAGGTGTGGATGCCGATGCCGACGTTGATCTCGCTAGCAACGGTTCTGTTTTAGGGTATTTCTTCCTTATAATGGGACCGGTTCGTCTCGCTCGCCGTGAAGGTCGTGAGTCCTCAGGTTCCGACGATCCAATGAAGTCCTCATCTGACGTTGATGTAGCCTGGAGGTTCTGCTGAACTTCCGCCTCCTCGGCCTCATCTTCATCTCCCCCGAAGGCCTTGGCACGTGGATTTGAGAATTTATGCTCGGCAAGTGCCAAAGATGTCGAGTGTGAACTGATCGGAGGTCCATCCTCAGCTTGAGGCACGCAGCTGCCCACCTGATGATCAGGAAACTCGGGGGTTCTTGAGGTTCTTCCAAAATTGTAGGATAAAGGTGTTAGTCCGGGCCGGGCAGGAGCAGAGGATGGCGATTGCGATCGTGATGGCCTTGAAGAGCTTGAAGATGCGCTTGGAGATCGAGTGATCGGGGACCCTGCAACAGGTTGACGTCCCACCTCCGCATCCAACGTCTCATTATATATGTTCGCCTCGAACGTCTCCTTCCCGACCTCCATGACCTGTTCACTATCCGCCATCCCACCCAATTTCAATTTCAAGTCTGTCTCGTTAAGATAATTGCTGCTACTATCCCCATGTCCACCATCCAAAAATGCCGGATTAATTGTCATAACTTGTTCGCCCTTCTCCCCATCCAACGACACTCTAATTGGATCACGATACGAGGCAAACGCATCCAAGGGATGAAACATAGAGGGGCCAACGTTCGACAATGAAGAAGTCAAAAAGAGGTCTGTGTTCGACTGAGAGCGGAACGGGCTCCCATCGGCCCGGTAGAGTGTTGAGGATGGAGATGCAAGGTTAGGGATGATAACTGGTGCTCCCGCAGCGCTGGGTCCTTCCTCAGAGTCCCGCGACCTATCCAGCAGCTCCATATCGAAGACCGTGTGTTCCTCCAAATTTCTTTCAAATATTTCGTGCAGACTGACAGGATGATGCGAGCCTCCAAAAGTGTTCGTTGGAGAGTGCATGATCGGATCGCAAAAATCGGTTGTGGCGATGGGGGACAGAAGTGTGTTATGATAAGCAGGGTGTTGACCCGGGCTGGCCGGTGTTGGGTCGATAGCTTTTTGCTTGCCCTGAGCCTTTTCGGAAAGGTATCGCGGAGGCTCGGACAACTGAACAGAAGAGGGTTGCGGTAGTAGCTGAGGCTGGATGTGCGAGCTAGAGGTCTGAGGCACCGTTCGATTAGCTTGCACCGAGCAGGAAGCTGGTAATGGTGTGGCGGTGCCTCCGTCCCCCTCTTTCGCCTTACGCTTCCTCCTCGCACTGGCCGTCTTCTGAGACCTTAAAACCTGCGACAGATCGATTTTAGGCACTGGCACAGTAGGTTGCATGTACGCAGTATCCATGGATCCCGGATGAGGCACAACCGTTCGGGGCGCAACACTTGGTTCCCTTCCCTTCCGAGAAGCGTCCAGCATTTCCTTCACATCCTCCTGGCACCCCTGGTTTCCTTTCTCTTCCTGCATCGTTTGAAGCTGAAAATCTTCCTGCTCCTCCTCATCAGACGAACACCCCTTCCACAGCACACTCCCTCCAATGTCAAACCTAGCTTCCTCTTCGTCTTCGTCGGTGACTTCGCTTCCAGCTTCAGAGAAGGACGAATAACTATCCCAACTAAACCCGCGTGGCTTGATGCATTTCTTGCCCGCTCGCATATCCGGTGCTGACCATTCATCTGGTCCACTCTTCAACACGTTTCGAACGAATCGAGTGTGGAAGTAGGTTACTATTGGTGAATGGTGGCGCACGGTATGGACTTCGAGCCTTCGGATTACAGGCTCCTGGGGTGATAAGGTCGTGGCGGTGCTCGTAATTACAGTGGTTGGAGGAGGTTGCGACAAGTCTCGGAGGGTGGATATGGGGGCACTGGAAGCGGACGCGATAGAAGTGAGTGTCAGATTGGGTTTCGATCGCTTCGGAGGAGGGGAGGAAATAGCAGATGACGAAACTTTTGGCAGTGTCGAAGTTGAATGAACAGAAGGCGATGGGGATTTCCGTCGAGAAACATCGGCCATGTCCGCGGGCATTCCAGACGGCAACGTTTTCTGCGAAGGTGTTTCGTTCGGATGACGCATAGACAAAGTCGATAAGATGGATTTCTTCTGTTGGCTCTGTTGCTGAAATGTTGTAGGATCCGCCACTGGAATTGGTGCCATCTCCTTCTGTCCCTTCGCATTCTCCCTCACCTCTCCTTCCCGTTCCTTCGTTGCCTCCTTAGCAGATACTTTTTTCTTGTTCTTTTCCTGCCCCCAGTTCCTCCCGGTCTTCCTCTCACGCTCCCTCTCCTCCGAATACACCCTCCTTTTCCCACTCAACCCATACTCCGAAGCTCCTTCATTGCGCTCACGTTTACCCGAACGTTCAAAATCCCGTTTAGCGATTTTCAAAGGCCTATAATCCTCCTTGCGCCGCCCCGGTGGCAATGACGGAACTTCTACGTATGCCAGATGCGTAGATCGTTGTTGTGAGTTTCGTTTACCGGGTCCCTGAGAGGGTGACAGGGGAGGCGTGAAAAGGTCGTATACGGATGTAGATAAAACATGATTTGGGTGATGAATAGCTGTTGTAGAGCGTGCAGATGAACGAGGGCGTGAGGATGGGGCTGGAGATAAGGAAGAGACTTCAGGTTGTGCTGATATGGTAGGCTGCGTGGCGGGTTGAGAACATTCTGCAGTCTTTATTTCAACGTTAGCTTAGCATAGAGCGTAACGGTTAGAAGGCACATACTTCAAAATCGAGGTCATCGATGCTCTCACCGTCAGCATCGGCACTTGTGTACTCATCTTCGTGGTCATGATCAATGTTGAATAGTTGCAGATTAGGGGACGACGAAGGCGATGGAGGAACGGAAGATGGAATCTACAGTCATAATCAGTGCCACGAACTTGGATTTCGAATCAAATATCAATCACCGTTTGTTGAGATGCATCAGGTTCCGAGCGAGGAAGCCGAGGTGAAGGAGCCTCGTGAGGTGTACGGCGTTCAGCTGAGGGTGAAACAGGTGAAGTAGTGGGGATGTTAAGTTGTTTGCGTTTCCCAACAGGAAGTGTAAGCGATTGAAGCGACGGTTTGGGCTTGAAAATAATCAAAGATGAAAAATGAGGATACTGCAAAAGGTGATATTAGCGTCACCAACATGATGATCTGTTGCACTGGAGGCGGCATTGGATATCGTCGATATTCTCAAAGCTGATTGAGGTGGCTATTCCCAACATGAACGAAAACCATGTTGTAATAATGAAAATTCGACACACCTTAGACATAGGTTGTTCAAAATAGTATGTTCGAAAGGCAGTGTTAGGTATTGCCCTAGCGTCCCCGTCCCCGTTTAGTCCTGTAGCGGGAGTAGGCACCTTTGAAGGCAAAATTATGGAAGGCATTCTCGTCAACGTTAAATTCAAAGCACTGGGCAACTAAGTATAGATGTTTTAGTCGATAGTCCAATGCCAGCAATGTAGGAACACCTGCAGCTTTCTCAATGGTGGGAGGTACTTTCATGCCCTTCGTTCCTGCCGCCTCTCCCGTCAATGCTGGCCGAACTGGAGGAACTGCATGATTGGAATTCCGCGAAGGGTGCAAATCCTTTGTGGAATTAATATAGTGGCGCGGATAGATCGAGTTTGAAAGTACCTGGGTGCTATTTGACCGAGCTTGAGAGTTCAGAAACAACAGGGTTTGTGAGGATGACGGAGGATGACGACGTGTAGGCAACTGTGATGAATTCGTCCTCACTTTAATACGTATATACGGAAGCGAAGAACATACAGCTCTCCTTGCGCCAGGTGTGTCTTGCTTGTCACACATAGGGCCCGATTGAACAGGCATAGAGACGACAGAAGCAGCGATCTGCGTAGCCCGGGGTCCAGATGTAGTGAGCTTCTTCGCGTTCTGAGAGTAAGGTAACGGATATGCCTGGATCGCGTGCGTCAATAACTAGTTGTCACAGATGGACGGACTATTAGAAACATAGGCACTTCTGACCTACCTGATCTTGAACGCGACCATTCGAAATTAACCTGATGGGATGCCCCTGACCACGGACTGAAGCTGTAGACCCCGAGCTGCGGGCCTGGAATACAGGGGCAATCAAAGCATCTGCTACTTGGTTGCCTCGAATAATTTCACGGGTGGTAACATCCCGAGAATGATTAACACCATTTGCCTATGTGATAATTAGGAACTGTAATGAGTCAAAAGCGCGTCCTGACACACCATCTTCCCTCCTTTACTCTCTAACTCTTCCGACATTATCCAATCGTGGAGTCCAACTTCCTGTGTTCCATAAGACGCGTCGTTGGCCCGCTCCACATCGTTGGTTGACAGCATACCAGACGTGGGCTTAAGCATCGACTGGTCATGTTCTGGAGATAGCGTATGCTTGAGACTGTGTGTTGAATTGTGGATTGCACCGCTTCCTGCCTCTCCCTGAGACTGACTGCCATCCCAATTGTTCAAAGTGTAACTGTGCATGAGCTATACATGAGACTGAACACCATGGAGAGTAGAAAATCTAAATATGCAATTAAACTCGTAAATAACTTGACGCTTCCGCCTCCCTGCATTCACGTGCTCCATCTTTCTGCTTACGTGAGCAAATCTTCAGAGCCCCTATGCCCCATTGGCAGCTTTCCTCCCCCAACCACATACATACCCCAATCATTCTTCCCCGGCCCTTATAGCCTCTTGCCATTTGTATTGCTCCTGTACCTCCAAAATTACTTCAGCGAGTTCCGCGATTCGTCTTGCATACTTGTAGTAGGCGTCCTTCGTACATCTCAAGTTCGAACGGCAAACAAACAATCTGTGGAACTTGAGGTCGCGAGCCCGAACCATACTCACTTGGGATCGACTTTTCTCTGGATTAACTTCGCCTCGTCGGACCGCAACTCAACCAAAAATATATCTGACGGACCAAAAGGGCACTTGTGGCCTTCCGGGCCGCCTTCGTTCTTTCAGGGTCTTTACGCCACCTCGACAAGCTGCCATTCCGCTCAACCCATACTGAACAGTCCTATGGCGATCAATCCGGTTTCAATCTGGTAAAGCCTTAATCATAGCTTGCGCCTGGAGCCGCTTGTTCTTACCAGGAGTGGCAAGCATTGTGGCTCCGAGAACACACCTGAAGATCTCTCAACGAAGAACAGGGAAGCCTAGGTCGTATCGTTTCTCCGCTACCCTTAGCGCAAACCCGCTGCACCATGATTTTCATTGCCATGGCTCGCGTTTAACATACGTAATTACACTTTACCTCCAATGATGGTTTTTGAAGTGATTTCCTGATTTTCGTCGTACCGAAACGGAATCCGCGATCTATAACCACTGGGTGGAAAGTGAGCTGGCTGCTCACCAGGAGACCAACTATTCAAGAAACGTTATGGTGCATGCTACAGACGAACCAGATTAACACCGTCTCCAGGGATCGTTCATGGATGTTACATCTCCAGATCTCCTTGCACTAAATGATAATATCCTCCACCTTATGAGATTTGCACACCGTAGTATCCACAAGACTGGTTCTTCCATACCAATGGCAGCATAAGCCCGCTCTTCAATACTTCAACTCAGATTTTCGAGAATACTAATACGGCTTCCCTGACTTCTCGAACTCAGCGAATTGACCCTGATGTCCTCGATCCTCCGGAGAAACTACTTACGGAACCTCGGGTTCATTAGCCGGGCACTCAGCAAATCAACCCGACTACCACCTTTTCGCAACCCGAGCTCTAGAGCTCGTTCGAGTCGACGACTGCTCCCTTACTGAGGCACGTCACTTTATATCAGGGTTTGCACCGTATACATATGTCACGCCTATGGCATTCTCAGGGCAGTAAACTTTCAAAATATATAACCAATGATAAGGTAATAGTGACCTCCTGGGAGATTATCCAGGATAATCTCTGTGCATGCAGTAATTGCGGCGAACTCTCGGACACCGCTAGTGATTGCATGATATATCAAGTTGTGTGCGGTGGCCTGCAATGAATGGCCAACAGAAGAATCCGATGGATCCCTGGTTCTAGCACCTACCGGCTGAATTAGCAGTAACCACCAAAATTCCCGGCTCGCGAACCCGTTGAACCATCTCCGGACGTTACGCCTTTCCTTTAAGAGATGCATACCCACTTTAGTGAGCCGGTCGCCAACTGGAATACGGCAGAGATCAGCTACAGCGAGTCCCTACAACGGGTTAGAATTCTATTTAGCACCAAAACAGAAAAAAAAAAATCGTGCACATCACCCGCAATGTACTTTTCTTTCGAGAGTATCGGCCGTAGGCGTCAGCGAGGGTCTCTGTCACCCTTTGACTACCTGGAGGACTATTCCCCAAAGAGTATCCTCGATCTTGTTCAGTTGGAGATAACTTCGAATCATATTACATACATAACTTACTTTTATTTTGTTAAGAAGCTCGAAAATAATGGAGGAAGCGGAGCAATTGAAGTTGAGAAGCTCCTGCTCAACTAGCTTCGGCTTGGCTCCCTGATTCGGACATTTCTCTTTGAGGAAACGAGCGATTGCGTGGCTTTCATACAAGATAGAACCCAGCATCGTCCTTTCAATGTATTAGTCAGATACAACTTATTTAGCGGTCTAAAAATTTGCGCTTGCAATGACAGAACCTTGTCCAAGAGAATACTCAGCCAAGATTCGAGGACCTTACGCTCTTCCTTCATGAGGTCTATGTTAACGTGCTCGAAGGGGATATCCTTTCTCGAGGAGAATCAATTGCAACGAGCTACGAAGGAGTTGGATGGGTCCATTCATAGAGCTTTAGCGCCATAGTTTACAGCAATCAATAGTGCCATCCGAAACGGCAAGAATCTAAGGTCAGGACATCCGTGGTACACCGACAAACTTCGTCCTGACGAGCTACTCCTGGAAGGCGTGTTCATGACATCGGGAACTTGGTAGACAAAAGACCGCTGTTGACTTCAAACATTCTCGACCCTCTGTATCTTCCGTATATTTTCCGGTATGATCTGTCACTGGAACCTAGGACCGAGCTATAACAGGGATTTCATTATCTTGCACTCCCGTGTTTCTAGGAAGCTAAGCACCCGTTAGGATAACCCAAATTGAGGCCTGCGGCCCAGGGTTAATGGACCCACTCTGTTAAATGGAAATGCTTGCTTGTGAGGCTGGCCGAGACCTAAAGAGAATCTACCCAAAATATCTTGCATCATTAATGACCAAAGCCTTGAGATACGAGGACAAGTGAGTTGGATCTGGACGCTATACACAACCAACGTGTTACTGTATCCCCCATCCAGTAGTTCCAGGCTATGCAACCACCAACACCCCAGGACCTGACCAATCACCATCCTCCTTCTTCCCTTTCTTCCGGTGGGTCTCTCACTACTCGTTGATCTCGAGTTCTCGCACAGTCACCCCCTTCGCTCTCAACGCAAAACGCAAGATAGACACCCCAGCGCCCCGAGAGAACAGTTCTTCCCATAAACAGTGGCACCATGTTTTGAGGGTACTATTGCCTTTTGGGTGGAGCCCGGACGCTCGATGCTCGTGTACCCTGAAATCCCTAGCGCCACAAGCGGTACAGATTGATCTAAGCTCCCTGACAGCCCTTGGTTCCGACGAGCAATCGACCCAGGTCACATTTTCATAAATCCAAACCTCGCAGCTCGTCCGCTATTCCACATAACACGCTCTTTTCATATGAGTTAGGCGACCACGTTAGACCTTCCCCCTTTTGCCAGAGGCGCCTCGATCCCGATGGTGCTTAGTTCTCTTATAGATCCATAGAATGGAATCGCCTGAAAGTCTAGGGGCCCTCAACGGAGCGCGCTTGAAGGGACAATGGGGCCGAAGGGGTTCGCCGAGTCATTTCCTATGCTCGAAGTAATGCACACGTACAGAAGACGGACCCACGCCAAGTGGGGGGGGGCATCATTTGGGGTGTCTATCCACCAAAATAATATGCCTGTAGCCAACCGAAGGGCAGAACCCGCAGAAAGCAGAAAAGCCAGAAAATGAGAAAATAGAAGGATTGTTAACATTTCTCGATTCAAATGACCAGAGGCCCCGGTCCCGAGCGACCGGTGATCCACCATGTCCAATGTTCGGAACTGAGGAAAAGGTTGAGTGTGACATTTTGTAGGAATATGGTTCTATTGAAACCGTAGGCGTGTTACCATTGACTTCCAGTAAGGAGGCCGCAGGCTATTGTTCGTCGTCTCGACGGCTTCCATGAAGACTCGGCTTCGTGAAGCGCCAATCCTCCAGGTTGAGAGGAAGCCAAGGGCGACAACCTCTCCTGCAAAACCATCCTCGTCCTCCGCCGGCCTAGATGCAAGATAGAATACGTTCTCAAAGAAAAGATCCGGGACAGCGAACGAAGACAAAGTTTTCTGGTGGAGAAACTCGATAACGATCCACGAATTCTGCGGCTTGCCATTACACCCAAGGTAAGCTAAGCTGTCCGGGTTCCTCGAAGATGTAGAAGGACAAGTAGCAAATAGACACACAAGAATGCTTTATAGATCCACAGGAAGAGGTTTGGTGCAAAGGTACTGTAGAGGAGGTGTTCTCCCAACAACTCGTAGATCCAAATTTAGACTCTATCAGTGGTCGGACACCAGTGCCTCGTAGAGGGAACTCCAGAGGTCAGAGTTATATTAGCGGGAAGTTGGTCTCGCCATCCCACAGGGGCAGATGCTTTTCAGTTCCAGAGACACTTTCCCTCACACCCTTGTCGCAAGTGGAGTGTACCATTTCGTGTAGAGAGACAACAGTGCCGAGTAGGTCGAGCAACCCCCGAGCCTCTGCCACCCGCCATCGATTCAAGCCCTGGTCAACAGTATCAAGAATCCGTGTCCGAACGCAAAGCACATTCGCTCAAAACTTGGACACATCCGAGGCTTGACCGCGATCTCGATCCGAACCCAAGCGCACCATGAGGTCGATTCAACCATCCAATCTACAACATTCAAATCCCCTTCAAGACATCCACCCCCACGTGCTTGCGAAGCCTTCCTCGAGGAGCAACGCTTCGGCTATTCGAGGAACCCATTGAATACTGGTTATTGATCGCTGATTATAAAATTAGACGAGTTCGTGAAGTCTATGTACAAGGGCATGATGATGATAACGCGGAAATGAAAATGGTGCGATGGTCCGTTGTCAAAAAGGATATCCCAGAAAAGTCCAAGCTGCGACACAAAGGAGCCAGAGATACAGTCCAAAATGAAAAAGAATCAGAGTTTAGGAGTACCAGGGCGCTCGTTGTACTTGGCCTACGAAAGCAGAGAGGGGTCCGTCAGCAAAGAACAACCGATAACAAAAGAAAGCAACCTCACCATCTCGTTCTCCTTCTTCACATACCCACACTTCTCATAGAAAGCTACACCAAAAGAAGCCGTCAGCCACCAGTCCAACCCCAACCAAACGAAACCCAAAAAAACCACTCACGAATATTCTTATCACTACAATTCAAAATCGTCTTATAACACCCCTCCCTCTCACTAATCCCCGTCAAAGCCTGAATAATCCTCAACCCAAGCTTCTTCCCCTGCACCTTCGGATCCACAGCAATATCTTCAATATGCCCGACACTCCCCAACCCCCTCAAAAACTTGTGTTCAACAAACACACTGCCAACCGCAACGATCTGGTCAGTAGCTTTGTCAATGATCACAAGGGTGAAGTTGGTGCGCGGGGCAGAGCGGAGGAGGTCGAAGCGGGCTTGGTACGCTGCCAAGCCGGGGTCGGTTACGACTGTGAGAACGGAGAGGACGGAGAGGTGGGAGCGGTTGTAGTCTGTCCGGGAGAGAGGGCGGATCTGTGTTGTGTGAGGTGGCGGACTGGCTGAGATTGGGCGTAAAGCACGTACATGAAGGTCTGGGTGCAGTTCACGTCTGACTTGAACCGGGATAATATCGGGGTGGAACAAGAGGTCGAGTTCGTGGTCAGGAGTCCAGCTAGGGTACTGCTTGGGAGTCGAGGGAGTCGAAGTGGGGAGCGAGGTCATCGTGGCACTCAAGTAGAGAATCTAGCAGCTAGTAGAATATAAGAGACGCAAAAGAAAGAGAGAACGTTTGTAGTAAAGAGTGGGTGGTGTTGGGTGGCAAGTTGTCGACGTAGGAGGTTAAAATAGGTTGGAACGTTTCTCCAAGCCTCGTTACCTTACTGGCTGGGGCAACACAGCCACACAAACCCGTTTCAGGACACTGCCACCCACCGCCGCCCACTCACCCCTGTCGTCAGTCGCTAAATACAACAAAAAGCTATGAAACAACATCGAATGGAAGGATGTCGGTGGTTGTCAGCGTCCCTAGTATATACGCACTGGAAGAGCGCTGAGGGACGCCGTTCAGACGATACTCCCGGATTCCTCAGTATTCAGGGGCTAGTCTTCTAGCCTAGCTCTGTCTGCTTCATGGTCGGTTGTTGATAGGGAAACCTCTCGGCTTCAACCCTATTCCCCGAAACACAGACAACATCCGAGTAGTCAAGCAAGCCCGATTGAGAACATTCTGCCTGAACAATGGCTACCATCCCAAGTCACTCATTAACTCACAAAAGGACCCAAGGCTCCTGGAAAAATCCAGCCCAGCGATTTATTTTACCATAGTTACAATACAATAACAAGTTAATCATACACTATGCCTCGCCGACGAATCAACATCAGCACAAAGATCTGGGATTTAATGCAGACAGAGGAACCAAGTACCAACGCTCGCGTCAGGGATCTAGGAGAGGGTGACCAAACTATACACATATATGCTAGATCATCATCATCATCGCAGAGATGAATGTAATCATAAACGAACTGAGGAAGACATGAACAAGAACATGACAAAATGAATCACCCTCCAGGGGAACAAATCGGGGGCAAGTCCCCACCGCAGCCAAGAGACGCTAGCGCCCCTCAGACCAACCCAACCGCATCCAACATCGGGAGACGTTTAGTGGGTGTTACCGAACGCAATATTCCGCATGATACGGCTGACATGCTTCGGGTAGTACTTGACATCCAACGACGAACCAGTCGACGTCGAATCATCAACACTTCGCGAGGAAACGGTCTTGTTGTTATTGGGCTTTTGGGACTTCTTCAGCTTGCACTTGGATGGTGCAGATCCGGCGTTGCTGTTGTTGCTGGAGGGAGAGGACGACTTTGTAGGGCGGGCAGCCTTGGATGTCGAGGTGGCGGAACCAGACCCGGACCCAGGACCGTAGGTAGAGGAAGCACCCGATTTACCACCGTTTCCGGAGGACCCAGAGTCGCCTGAGTTACCCGAGTTGCCAGAATTGCCAGAATTGCCCGAGTTGCCTGAAGACCCGGAAGACCCAGAATCAGAACCACCATTAACAAAGGCGGCGATCTGAGGGCCAGGGAAGGTGTAGTCGGCATTATCATCATAGACGGAGGGATCGAAGATGCCTGGGTCATCATCGGAATAGGCACCAGGGAAGCTGACGAGTTCAGAGTCCTTGGGGGCACCGTTTCCACTGCCGCCGACTTTGAGCTGTGCGCAGGCAGGATAGAACTCGGCACCGCCGCGGGAGGTGGCAAGGTGAAGACCAATAATTTCATGACGGATAAGGTAGTTGCCCGGAGCGATGTTGGACGGGAGGGTCATGGACGCGACACCACCTTTCACTGCACAAAGAGGACAAACATTAATTATATGCGGAAGAATGGAAAGATAGTTGAAGAACGCACTGAGATCGGCTTGAGCCCAGCTACCGTCGGACTTGCGACCGACTTGTTGAACCTTGAACCACTTGGCCTTGGTCGAATCAAACTTGTCACAAGTCTGATCACCGCACGAAGCCATATAGGTCAACATAGGACCGGTGTCATGCGGCCACTACGTAAAATCAATCATCAATATCTACACTTCAACTGACTATGCAAGAGTGGACTTACGAAGCTCATATCGCCACCTCTCCAATCAAAGGTGAGTTTATCGCCGGGATTAGCATCCGCAACGAGCGATGCTGGTTGAGCGTCAATTCCACAGTTGATAGAAGGGTTGTTGGCGCCCTTGACTGGGCTGACGTCTCCGATCTGGCGAATGACACTTGGATCGGTTTTGCCGTTCGGGACATTGCCTTTGAAGGCCTTGCCGTTCACGGTTAGGGTCGCAAGAAAGCCATGGGCCGAGGCATAGGCGGCGGCGAGGAGGGGGACAAAGAGGGCAGAGGTCTTCATCGTAGTAAAGCGATGATTGAATGGATAGTTTGGGCGTTAAACGTGTGGAGAGAGCGTGTGGGGGATGGGAACGTGGGGCGTGCGAGGCAGTGGTGCACGGGGGGGAGGTTAATAAAGGACAGAAGGGGGATAAAGAAGGGGAAGAGTCGTGAACACTTCGCACAGCGAGGGAGTGTACGGTGAAGGAAGGACTCTGGGTGAGGGACGTCTTCCTTTTGTACGCTCGCCTCTGCTTTAATAGCCCTCTCTCCTCCATTGTCCCGCAATAATTGTCACAATAAACTTTTTTCACACTCCGCTCCGAGCGATTCAAAAACCGCGGACAAACTCTTACAAATACCCACTTCCTGGTCGATCACTTAAATTGAATCACCTATTGTCACGGCAACCGCCCCAATTATCCGCCCCGCAACTTTCGATTCCGAGCCCATGTACGTACAACTGTGAGGTGAGTGCTCGAATGAATCGGTCCATCCTCGTCAGCGGCGACTACAACTATAGCTCTCATTGTGCGGCGACTCCATACATCGAGCACACGTCCTACATTCCTCCTGACCCATATGACCATCGGCGCCGAACCTCGGCAGATGAAAATAACCCAATAGGGCATCAACATTGTTCACCTTTCCAGCCGAGTCCATTCATCCACTCCTCAAACCACACCCATCTCCGGGGGCCTGCCAGGTCTCTATTACTCGTTCCCTTGTCTCGACTGATTCCGTCCTTGTTTCCAGTGCCTCCCGCCTGACCGCAATTCAATTTGTCGCCCAGGTTACCATATGAATGAATCTTATCCTCAGCCGAAGCAGTGAACATTCTTTGAAAGCCCTTCGATTAACACATCGAACTTGTCACCTTACCTACACCAAAAATTTTTCATACATCGTACATCATGCATCATACATCAACTCCAAATCCAAGCACCACGCATCCAGCCACCCACTAACACTAACACACTCCAACTCTCCACAAATCGACTGATGCATCACACAGAACTTCGGAGTTCCGGTCAGCACTCAGCGCTCACTAACCCTTCCTCAGCCTTAAAGGTATCCCTTCCCCTTTCCCCTAAAAAATTTCTCTCCACTCGCCGAATCGCCGTCCATATTTCTATCACAGCGGTCAAATAAGCCGCTCAAAATTGCCTGATTCCCACCTTGATCATTCTTTGACAGGGCCGCATATAGATAAGATTCTATTTTTGTAACACACCGGTCAATCTAGCCGTCACCTCCTATACCGTGCTTCACCCCACCTTTGCGCTCCCCCCTGCTTTGCGCTTTTCCCCTTCCCATTCTTNGTGACGTTTGATGTGACGAGCAAAGCAAGGGGGAGCGCAAAGGTGGGGTGGAGTATGGTATGTGCATAACCCGCTAGATGTCGTGTGACTGATTCCAGAACGTGTCTAGGTGACACGGCGCCCGACTGCGGCTGATTTTTGAATACAGCAGTCGACTCTTTAGTGGGTGCTGTTTTACAAGATGAAACTTGGGTGTTTATAAAAATGAATGGAAAAAGTCTGGATATCGCGTTGTCCATATGCTTGCCTCAGTTTTAAGCTCCCGATTCTCGGGCCAGTAATGATAAATAAATAGGGTCTCCTGCGGCACATGATGTGGCAGAAATTTTTTCTTCCGGAGAACCGATGATACCAGATTCTAACCAAGTGATGTGTACTTGAGATGGCGTCCTAAAAATACACCGCGCGACAATAGCCAACAGCCAACAGCCAACAGCCAATAGCCAACGATCAATAACGGATAGCCAAGTAGCCAATAACCAATCAGCCAATCAGCCTAACCTGGGCCCCTAACAAGCTTAACAATCCCCTCAAACGAATCAACTACAAAATCGACATCTCCACCTTCGCCTTTCGTCTTCACAACCTCGCCCGCCTTCAAACCCGCATCCTCATCCAGACGCGGGACGTATACCGTCTTCAAACCTAAACTCCCTGCGGCACGCAGATCAAATATATGTGCAGCTACCATTGCGCATTTTTCTGGCGGGAGTGAGAGGTGCCGAGCGACTGACAGGTAGGATTTCGGGTTCCTAATCATCACGAATGCGAATGAATATGACGTGGACGGAAGTGAGAGTAAGTCGGTGCGTTAACGGGTAGGAAGTGGTGGGGAATACGCACGGTTTGAAAGTATCAAAAAGTTCCGTTGAGAAAATCGTGTCCCAAGGCAGGTTTGCGTGCTTTGCCTGGATGAATTTCATCCCTTGTTGAATATGTTCCGGAAAAACGAAACAAACATGCGAGCTCACCATGTCGACCAACAAACGCATGTTTCCGTTCGACAATGTAACTATAATCTTGTGTTTCTTGAGCTCATTAAGCCATGGTACGGCATCTGGCCAACCTAAGCCCAACACCACCGCTTAATTCACCGTAGCATAGAGACAAGGATGAAAGGGCGTACCGTCCAGTCGGTGCCACACGAGGTTCAACTCGCGCTTTTCTTCTTCTGTCCACGAGGAACCGTATGTTGCCCATTCAGGTTTGGTGAGGAGTTCATCAAGAATCTAATAATACCGCGGATGTCCCCATGCGTGCGACGTTAGGACTGGTGCTGTTCAGTGGTGCGCTAGACTCGCCTGGCGATGCATAATGTCGACGTTGAATGAACCCGAAGGGGATCCTTCGTGTGCAATGCGAAAGCTATTACCGTCTTCATGAGGTTTTGCGGTGGGTGAAGAAGCAGGTAATGGACGCACGTATTCTGCATGTAAGCGGTCCTCCATTCTTGTGCGAATTTTCTCCAGTCAACGGAACTGGGATCTGCAGCAATACGTAAAGAGATGATAAGCTCGGTTAACCAGTTGAAGGACTGGAAGAGTGGATGGAAGCACGTACCGATACCATGCTTCTTTCCTAGTTCCTGCAACTCCCTCACGACGGACGTACGCCAATCCACTACGGTACCAAACACATCAAAGATAAACGCCTCGACGTCTTTCAAGGACTTCTTGCCCTGCGCTTCCGATGGCGTTTGCGTTTGCGCTTGGGTTGACATGCTTCTGAGACTTGTTCCTGTCTGGGGTTACCCTTTGTCTTAGGATGTTCCGAGCCCACGGATCGATGATGCTGCGGTGGTCGATGAGACTCGCGAGGCTGTTGTTGGGTCGACTGCGGTGGAAGTTCCTCGCGTGTGTCAGGTGCTGGTTCCTGCGATGGTTCCTCGTCGTCTTGAACAACGAGGTTGCGTGTACCTCTGGCTGTCCAGATAGAGCCAGCCGTGATCAATCCAATGATCATCTGAGAATTTGAGTGAGTCAGCGAAAGGGGCTTCTGGTGTTCTCAGAGGGATGTGGTTAAGCACATGATTTTTGAGTGGGAAACTCCTAGGGTTTGTATCCCCTTGGACTTTGGCGTGTGTTTTGAGCGAGGTTGTTGTTGGGGAGGGGAATGCTGTGGTTTTGAGATTCGTGTTGGGAGGTGTGGGAGGAGGGTGGTATGTCGTCATGGATGGGTACCTTAGGTGGTCATTGGAGGTGAATTGGATATGTCATCAGGGACACAAGATAAGATTAGATGAACTTAGTCACGTGCAGCATCTATAAATGGAGCCGCCGGGAAATCGGGAAATCGGTGATGGTCTAATCGTACTTCATCAGCCGGCCGAACAGTAGTTTTGACCTTCTAGTAGTCTTTGACGAGCCATTGTGGCTTTCGAGATAGTAGTCTGAGAGCACTATAGTCTGTTTCAAGGGTTTAGACGGAATGTTAATTTCTCAGTCGGTTCTAGTAGAACTAGGAGCAATTGTGCAAGACCTATGCTAGTCGTGGTTTCCTGGCACCAGAGCTCGTCTCAGCAAAACAAACGCAGTGTTCTGGGATGCCATTGCCCTCTTGTGTTCTCCGTTTCTTGTGCCAGCGATGCCGTAGCTCCGTTCATAATCTGGACGGTTAGTTCGATAATGGACTTCCTCTTGGTCGAGGAGATTCAAGGTCAATAGGATCGACTCTTTATGCGTTTTCTCCCGGCATTCCCCTGTATTCCAGCACGGATGGGATAGACGTCGGGATGGGACCTAAAGAGGCTTAATGAGGCCACCGGGGGCGGCCTTCTTGAAGAGCGACGATGGAGCAAGGTAAATTAGAGAGGTAAGACAGTCAGAAGGGTGTCTTACGCATAAAACTTGTCGGATTTTCAGTCTCATCATATAGCTACCGAAGTTACAGGCAGAGTACAATATTAAGAAGTTCATGCGTGGTAGAGATCGAGACCTACCAGAGACGAAAGATCAAAGGAGCCGCTGGAAATACGTCTTAAAAAGTCTATAATGCAGCAAGCATATAGCGGAGAGATCGTACGGCAAAGAAACAGAGCGATAGTGGTGACATTGATAGAGAAGGGAGTGTAAAGGGGGAGTACAAGCATGAGGCAGCACGAACTCCAGCGCTAATTGTATCCGGGGCATGGAAGAGTGTTTTAGTTGGGGAAGGGTCGCCATGGGCGTGCTACGCCGGGGGTTTCGGTGCAATAACTCGGACCTTGAGTATATGGGGAGTATGAAGTATCGCGCTGCGCTGTTCGACAGCTGGAGTTACTTGTTGGTGATTATTTCCGATGAGGTGGCATTTATATGTATCTTGCACTATACTAGCTCAAACCATCTCCTACTTATTTTAGGTATTATACCATACTTCTCGCAAGGCAGTGTAAATAGATGAAGAGAGTGGGACGAATACTGAAATCACCCTGTCAGATTTGTTAAGCCTGCGATATCGGAGTCTGAGCGTCGTTGAGATGTTGATGCGCTTCCTGCCCATCATACGTTTGGTGAGTCCGGCAATAATCCGCAGGACATCATCACGTCGGATGTAGTAGGTACATACCTACCAGTCAACGCTACTTCGAGATCATCAATCGACGAGAACTAGAGGGTCTCCCGGATCCATAGCAGCCACACAGCTGGTTCAGGCTCATGAGCTTTCGACCTAAAAGGAAATATGTCAAAATGTCCATGACACCAATGACCGGTTTCCTGTGCAACAATAGTACGTGAGAGGTTGTGAAGGCTAATGACCACCGGGAAAGTGTGTCCCGGTCTCTGCGGTGAGATATTAGCAACGGATTAGGGAATAAATTGGGATAGTGTAGCGAAGATGCAAAACTGCGATGATCTCTTGTGAGGGGGTTGGATATAGTCGAGTAGTGCGTCGGGAAACCCTTGTGTGACGCTGTCACATGGCACGCCTGTGGGCGAGATTTCACACTTGGAGCTCGCGAGGTTTATTCTTTGCCCAGATGCGCCACAATCCAGAAAGTAAGTCGAACATCACGTCGTTGTTGCTTTCGTGCCTGATCACCCTTGTTAATGTTAATGCTCACGACTGTCATAACAGGATGTACACAGTCAGGCCCAAGGCACGCCAACCTGAAACTACCCGGATCACCTACTATTCTCCATCATCGAACCCCCCATGTTCCCATCTCCCACCGACATCACGCCGTGTGCGTCGGTATCCTGTCACAGGAAACCGTCCGCATGTCTTTCTCAGAAGCGACGTTCATGTGAAACACGTAAAATTATGACAACAACATAAATATAACCCGCAGGCAAGACTGAATGATTCGGAAAGCACACAATGCGTCTCGCACATACGTCGCTATTTGTGGGCTTTGCAGCTCGCCTTGTCAGAGGCGCCATCTATGAGCGCTTTGAAGACGTCCCGACTGCCTCAGGATTCGATTTCGTGATTGTCGGAGGTAAGTCTTGCACTCTCCTAGTCGTTGACAGAGTTTGACTAAACCCGTACTTGCTAGGTGGAACGGCAGGAAATACCCTCGCGAACAGGCTTACTGAAAATCCTAACTTTAATGTTCTAGTTCTTGAAGCAGGACCTTCGTGCGTATCTCCCCTGCTGATATTCCTCATCACATCATGTCTGGTTCGATCAGAAACGAAGGCGTCCTTGACTCAATTGTTCCGTTCTTCGATGCCGTGGCCACCCCTCTCACGCCTTGGGATTGGAACTATACCACAACGCCACAAGTTGGGCTCGATGGACGTTCCGTGTTTTACCCTAGAGGACATCTACTCGGTGGCTCTAGTTCTGTTAGTGAGTTGATTCTCTTCTTCTCGCGTAACATTCGCTGATGAATATGTTAAGATTTCATGGCATATACACGTGGCTCGTCGGAGGATTGGGACCGGTATGCCAGATTCACTGGAGACAAGGGATGGAGCTGGGATGCCATCCAGCCCTATCTTCGCAGGGTCAGTTTACTTGAACGCATTTATCAACGAATTGTTCATTCTAATACCACCATGTCGACAATAGAACGAGAAATGGAGTGAACCAGCAGACCATCACGATACCACGGGTCAATTCACCCCTTCTGTACACAGCACTTCAGGAATCAATTCCGTCAGTCTCGCTGGAGTCGCTAGCCCTAATATCGATTCAAGGATTATCGATACTACCCAAGAACTTCCTGATGAGTTCCCGTTCAACCAAGACATGAATTCCGGACACCAGCTGGGCGTTGGTACGTCCGACCCTTATCTGGGTATGAATGATTGGCTCATTCGGACACTTAGGCTGGACTCAATCGACGCTTAATGGCGGTCGAAGGAGCAGTTCAGCAACATCATACCTCGGACCAAATTTCATTTCACGGAAGAATCTCCACGTCCTTGTCAACGCTAGAGTTACTCGGTTACTCAAAACGGGAAACACACGAGACGGCAAATCAGAAATGTTGGGAGTCGAGTTCGTCCATACCAATGACATTGGTAAACACAAAACGTCTTTCACGTTTTCAGAAAATGCTAATAGTCTCGTCTTTTACCTAGCCCGTAGGCTGACTGTCCGCGCCACAAAGGAAGTCATCCTTTCCGCGGGTTCAGTCGGCACTCCCCACCTTCTCCAACTTTCGGGCATCGGTGACCGTGGCCACCTCTCCTCCCTTGGCATTTCAACAATTCTACACAACCCTTCCGTGGGCCAGAACCTCTCCGACCACCCGCTCGTCTCAAACCTCTGGTTCGTAAACTCGAACGCGACCTTTGATGACATAGCGAGGAATACCACTCTTGCGGCTGAGGAGTTTGCAAAATGGCAAAAGACTGAGCAGGGGCCGATGGTAAACACCTTGTTGAATCATTTAGCGTGGTTGAGGGTTCCGAAGAGCGAGGCGACGTTTTGGCGGAAATTCCAGGATCCGGCCGCAGGGAAGGACACAGCGCATTACGAGCTGTTGTTTTCTGTGAGTCGAGGACATGTTCACTCGAATTTGAGTCGTAACTGATGGGGGTCGTAGAACGGAGCGATCCCTGGGCCTTTCCCTTTCCCAGCCACAGGCCACTTTTTGACTGTCATAACCGCGGTTGTCTCACCTGCTTCTCGTACGTTCACAAATCGTTACACGTTTTCAGTAAACTTATCTTTCTCGTAGGCGGCTCCATAACACTTAACTCTTCTGACCCCTTTTCAGCACCTCTTATCGATCCGGCTCTCCTCAAATCCGACTTCGATTTGGAGGTAATGAAATACTCCATCCGATCCGCCCAACGGTTCGTCAGCTCGCCAGTGTGGAAGGACTATATCATTGCACCTCTCAACGGCGCGCAGAATACCACGATGGTTGGGACTGACGAAGAGTTAGAAGCCTACATAAGAGCGAATGGGGGTACGGTTTTCCATCCTGTTGGGACTGCGTCGATGGCTCCGGCCAATGCGCAGTGGGGTGTTGTTGACCCGGATTTGAGGGTGAAGGGTTTGAGTGGGCTGAGGGTCGTTGACGTTAGCGTTTTGGTGAGTGTTTTTGGATCTAACAGTTGCATTTGTTCCTTCTTTTGCTGATTGGGTGGGTTGTGTGATTGTAGCCTTTCGTGCCTGCGGCACATACACAGGTTCCGGCATATATTGTTGGAGAGAGAGCTGGGGATTTGGTTAAAAAGGCTTGGGGTGCTCTATAAATCGTTGCCCTGGGATGGATCTCGCCTTTTGGATTCTTCTGGGATTTATTGCTAAAGTTGCTGGGATAATAACTACCATACACAATAGTAGTGGCCGGCTGAATATTTGTATGATATACATCTATGTCCTGGTTGGACTTACCCCATCTGCAACGTAGCTTCCCAATACCCAATACGTCAACATAAGCTTGACGATGTACTAGATGCGACGCCACTCATCTGAGATCTTTGCCTTCCAATGCATTGCTGACATGGACACTTGCTCCACTGTTCCTGGGCACCTGTGCCGGAAAGCACTATAGGTGACAGATTTGGGTCATGCGACAGGTGTTTCCACGTCCCCCTAAATCCTTGCTCCGGACTTGGGACAAGATTTCCGACTGTCACATTCATTGCATGGAGCATTATAAAGTATGACGAGAGACAACAGTCATATGGGCTACGTTCATAAAAATAGATCAATAAACGGAGCTGCAGCCAAGACGCAACCACCACAATTCCCCGCTGTCGATTGTTCGCATCAAATATGCATGGTTGCTTTGGCGCTTTAGGGGGATATGCCGTATCAGCAACGTGAATTACCTCACGCCATGTTGTCAGGCTCAACTGTGTCTCTACGTACATATCTGGCTGCGGTAACTCCCCAAACGGATTCGACGATCGTTGTATCCTCCTATGATGCAACATAACTTGTCCAACCCCAGCATCGTGGATCATGTCTTCGATTCCGATTGGTTTGGTCTGGTTCTTGGGAAGGATGCATCGTACATGCAGACGATCTGCAGCCACAGGGTTGACGTATATCTCCGTCAGAAACGGGTCATATATAGGGAAGCCTTTCCCCCAATGCAATGTGAAGATAATTGCGGAAGGTACCATGTCCCGTTTGATAAATTTATTTGCAATGATCATCGTGCAGAAATTTTGGAGACCAGGGAATCAAACTTAGTCTATTATCAGCTACGACTTTACAATATTCTGAGGCATCAGACGTGTTAGGTAGCGCAGGAAGAGGTAGGGCTTACCTACTCGAAGTGGTAGACCCAGGCTGTTTGTACCCAATAATTTCTCTTTTACTCCCCGTTCCCGTACCCTACTTCGACGATATGAGGGCATTGTCATTGTGCTTAAGACAGGGAGGCCCTTTCTACGTCAGCGATAGTCGCTAAGGTATCTTGCAGCTTCTTGGCCAACCCAGGAGTTAGCTGCATTAGTCCGTCGGAAGTGGCCAGCCGGTAAGCCGGCATAGGTTGGTAAGTATCAGGAAGTATCTGCGTAGTGTCTGTCAGTTCAACCTGAAACGAAATCAGAAGTAAAGAAACACACCTCGCTGTTTTCAACCAGAACTGTGCCGATGATATCATCAGGATTACCTATCCTGTTAAGAGCCGGGATGTTTCGTTGGTCTGTGTGAATTGGTTCGATCAGTATATTCACGACCTTGACGAGATAGAAAGGGAGGGTGTGACGTACCGTGAATGTGCATCCAGCCCTCCATAGTCTGCATGGCAGTCGCCTTCTGAATCTCGTCCACACCCTCCTTCAGACCCTCTTTAATGGCTGAGTGCAACACATCAATAAATCTAGCTACATTCCTAGAGGCGTGAGGTCTTATTATATCACAAGATGGCAAGCAAGACTCACGATTACCCACAAAGTCTTCTAACGTTGCATCCTCCTCATTAGCTATTTTTGGGTCCGCATTTTTGTCTGCGCCCCTCGCACGTCCTTGTGCGGGCAACCATCCAATGATAGTGGCAGAGGAAGACGAAGGCGGTTTTTCCTGCAGGAAAGATAATGCGTATGCAGGAAGATTCTTCGATACTGGTGTCGGCGGTTGCACAACGTGGTAAAAGAGATCCGGTCTACTGGGGTCTGGGAAGGATTCGCCGGTACTTGACGCGTCTGAAGAACCAAAACGGCACCGAATTTGTGTTGGAAGTTCAAGACGTCTTGAAGAAGAGATGTTTGGTGGAATAAATAAGGATAAGAACCGTCGTGAAGTCGCAGAAATGAGGTTTCGTTGCGCGACCAGGGTTGGGGAGCGCCTCGCGTATGGCCGTGTTGTGAGTTGCCGAATTGCTGTCCTCGAGATTTGCATGCTTTCACTAACGGTATACAGAAACGACTGAACTGATGAGAAGAAAGGGGGAGAAAGAAGAGGGAGGATTGTTGTGTTCGCTAGCTGAGCATCTAACCCTATGAGCTGAACCCGAGAATACGCGCGAAACTGATGTCATCCACGTGATGTACTTGTGACGATGGTCGACATTTCAAAGCCTCGAGCTTCGGCTTCGCATATCCCGGCTCAAAGGAAAAGGTTCTGGCGAGTTGAAAGTTAAATGGCAGGACCATAACATATGGTGAGAAGAACGGATACGCCTTCCCGGATTTTTTGTTTTCCATATCTCAAACCTCCATCATCGTCTTCATCACCGAATGCACTCAGTTGGCATCCTTTTGGATGAGGTCGTTGTATACCAAGTTTGCGGGGCGCAGATTGTTATTGGTCTAAATTCTCCGGGGCTCTGTGTTAGGTCTGCGAAAGACGCTATATGGCGAGCAATTACACCTGAAGTACAACAATAATTATTTGACAATGGAATTGACACCACGAGCTGAACTAAATTAGTTATGGGTTTCGATGCCGGTTATAGAGGCGAACTCACCAGACAGGTATTCTTTAGCCGTACTTGCACTCTATGCGCTTGCTTGAGCATATCGATGGCAGTATAGCTGAGGAAGCCACAAACCAAACTCTTGATAACCTCGTAAACACTCTTGTCATGGTATCGGAGTCCTGTTGCTGGGTCGGTATATGGGGCCTGATATCCAGCCATCTCAGTAAGCGTGTAATCTAGTAGTCGACTGACAGTTACCTCAAGTCCAGTTATATCGCAATAATGCCGCTGAGGCCAGACAGAAGGAGGCGCTTCAATAGAAGTGTCTATGCCGGCAGTCGCAATGAGTAGTGCTCATCATTAGTTGAAAGGGAGGGAACATACATGTAGGAACTTCATCATCCTGCTGTTGTACCTTCTCCTTAAGAACTTCTCCATCCACTTGCATTTTATCTTGTTCCTGGGCCTCCGCCTCTGCTTTCTCCTGACGACGTCTCTCTCTTTCAGCTCGCTCGCGTTCACGTTCCTGACCTAGAACAGTCTTCAAATTCTTGACACGTCTATTGACATTCTTTGTATAATTAGGGTTCTTGAAAGGCTTTGGTAAGTGAAGATATGAAAGCTGTTCTGCTAGGCTCTATGATTTGTTATTATTTCCGCTTGATGTTAAGAACACGGGCACTTACAGGTATGTGGGGAGTTGCCGATCCATCCGAAGCAGCAGCTTTCTTTTTGAAACCGCCTTTCGGAGGCCTAATAGAGAGTTAGATCGAGTGACAGTTTAACCGAGCTAGAAACTCACATTGAGGGGACGGGAGGAACGGAACGGGGAGATGAGAGTTC
The DNA here is from genome assembly GCA_018524685.1 of Podaxis sp. MADm22. NCBI lineage: Eukaryota > Fungi > Basidiomycota > Agaricomycetes > Agaricales > Agaricaceae > Podaxis > Podaxis sp. MADm22. Next base: position 64,393 of record JAEUWO010001230.1, read on the forward strand.
TGGACAAGTAGCTGCTTAATTGACCCTGTGACACCAGACGCATTGACGTCACAACATCAATCGTCACGTCGTGACCGATATGGCTCGCATCAAATTTTGTACCTTGAGCTCTTAGCCCGCACAAATTCTTCTCTTTACGAAAATCATGGTGGTACCAAAAGGTGCCAAAAAACGCTCAGCAGCTACAAAACTTGAGTCTCAACCAAAAAGACGCAGTGCTGAAAAGGAAATACCCGAGGTCTCTTCAAAACCTGCGGAAAAGAAACGGAGTCGGCCCGTGACACACCCATTCCCCATAGTCGAGGAATCGGACTCAGATTTGGATGAGGGAGGCTCGGAAAATTGGGAAGATGTCGATGGGGAGGAGGAAGACGATGCCATGGATGATGAACCGCTAATAGATGAAGATGCTATGGATGTCGATGAAGCCGCCAATGTGGACGGGAAAGCAAAAATCCACAAGGACCCAAATGGTGTGTGGTATTTATGTTTAATCGGAATACTCCATAATCAATACGCGAAGCCGCCAGAGAATCTCACAAAGCCCAAAAAGCCCTGTTGGAGCAACGAAAGGCGGCAAAGCCTCATTCAACACTACTCACTGACGCTAAACGAGTGTGGTCGCTTGCCCGACAGAAGAACATCCCGAGCACCGAACGTCAAAAACATGTGAATGAACTCATGAATGTGATTCGTGGAAAGGTCAAGGAGATTGTGTTCAAGCATGATGCCAGCCGGATCGTGCAAACCGTCGTCAAATACGGTCGACAAAAGGAACGGGACGAGATCGCCCTTGAACTGAAGGGAAAATACAAGGACCTGGCACAGAGCAAGTACTCGAAGGTATCCATATGTCTGTCTCCCCAGAATATTTGCTCACCCAGCTGTAGTTCCTCATCTCGAAACTCATCCGGCTATGCCCAACACACCGGGCCGCGATTCTTCAAGAATTCCAATCCCACGTCCTCCGGCTGCTGCTTCACCGCGAAGCCTCTTCCGTCCTCGCAGACGCTTTCGAGCTCCACGCGAACGCTTACGAACGCACATTGCTATTACGCGATTTCTATGGCAAGGAGGCCCTCCTTTTCAGTACAACCCAAGGCAGTGCTGAGGATAAAGAATGCGCGAAGAAAGGCCTTGCCGGTATTCTGGAAGGGGCAAACGATGAGAGGCGAAAACGCACTTTAGCCGCAGTCAAGGAAAACCTGTTGCTTATGTGCGTGTCAAATATTACCCAGTGTATTCCTCGAATCTGATCGTCCACTAGCTTTAATAACCCAGATAAGGGTGCAGTTACTCATGCCGTCGTTCACCGTGCCCTTTGGGAGTACCTCGTAGCCATCAATACGATTCCCGACGAGGCAGAGCAGGAGAAATTACGAAGAGAAATCTTCGAGAGGTAAATCTCCCTCATCGCCTGTATGGGTCAACACTCATGAACCTAGTTGCCAGGAACTTTTGGCGGAAATGGTGCATACAAAGGATGGAAGCCGCGTGGTTCGCGAGTTTCTCGCGCAGGGTACCGCAAAGGTCAATCCCTACTACATCCAACCTAACAGGGGTTCTCAATCTTCCAACATATAGGACCGGAAACAAATCCTCAAGGTTCTCAAACCTCATATTGAGCGGATGTGCCTCGATGACGAGGCTCAGCTCGTACTCTTCACAGCCTTGGACGTCATCGAGTCAGTGACACAGGCTCTCTTTCTCTTCAATGCTGACCCTGCACATCCTGTTTCAGTGACACAAAACTATTATCCAAATCTCTGATATCCGAGATCACCACACCCGCGAATAACATCTGCGAAAAACCACAAGGTCTCCGTGCTCTAGTATACCTCCTCGCACCCCGGACCCGGAGACATTTCATGCCTGCACAAATCGCTTCGCTAGAAGAAACCGATGCCGTCCGTGCAAGAACTAGCAAAAAGGACCCCGAGGCTAGAGCGGCTGAGATCCGCAAATTCGCCAGTGAGCCTCTACTTCAGTGGGTAGCGGAGAACGGAGCAAAGGTGTCGAAAGAGCCAAGAGGAAGCCTAATTGCAACTGAAATTATGCTCTACGCCGAGGGAGGTTCGTGATTCACCTATCCGATATATTTTGGTCACTGCTGATGCATCTGTCCAGACAAAGTCAATGCGATAAAGACTCTGTTGGATACGCTTGCTACCCCATACCCTTCTTCAGACGCGTCGAGTCCTCATCCGATCGACCTCTCGTGGACATCCCGGATGTATAAGACTTTACTTCAGGGTGGCCACTACAACAAGAAGACACAGTCGATTGAGACCACCGACCAGTGGGATGCACTAGCGTTCGCAACGTTGCTCATGCAGACCGTACCTCAAAACGTCGTTGTCTCGATGTGTACTGAGGGCGAGAGAAATGGAACCTTTGTCATCACGACTCTATGCGAAACGCTGGTGAGGGGTGGAGACGAGAGAAAGAGCGAGAGACAGAAGCTGAGGAGTTGGTTCGGGGAGAAAGAGCGGAAAGTGATTCAGAAAGGAGATGGAAGGGGCAAGGACCTTTTGTTGGAGAAGCTGGCGTTGCTATAGTCCAAAAGTCATGTGTGAGTTTCTTCATGCTCAATGACACCTTAGTCCGAGGACGCTCGTATAAGAACGGATCCAGAACCGATGAATGCATTCAGAAACCATTAAACTAGTGTCAATCGTCAATTGGCTCAGCTTCCATGACAGCTTGACCCGTTGACGCCCTCAATGGGTATACCCCAGAAAGCCTAAAGCCACCCTTTGTAAACAAGTTGACCCACTCCTCGTACAACCTGGTCTTGCTGCCATGTGTGAGGGACATGACCAAATCGTACTCGGTCGGAACACCTTGTGAACCGAAAGGTTCTTTACGCGGGACTTCTCTGCGCAAGGATCGATAAATGTCTGCTTCTCCTTCCTCCGTATGAGCCTCCGTGCGTAGGTGAGGCCGGACCATACGATCGATAACCAGAAGCTTCAAAGGGTTGGATTTCCGCAGGGTGCGGAGAATCTCTACGGCTTTTATATCCGGCCAGTTGTGGCTGGAGCGAGATGAGTTGATGGGAAACGATCACTGGTTCAAGCACGTACATCATAGTCTTGAGGATGAACACCGCTCCTTGGTGTTCAGGAGGTTGAGGTACAAAACCATCATGGGTTTGAAATCGCAATTTTCCTTCGCCCATCCAGGTTTTCATTGCGGGCGTTGCTATCTCGCGAGCAAGTTCTATCGTGGAGCCGAGATCTTGAACGACATATCGTAGGTGAGGGGTGGATGAGAGGATCAATTCTGCAAGAGACCCTATGCCACCACCAACGTCGACGATTAAGGTGTCTTCCGGAAATGAGTTGAATGGATAATCTGAGCCAAAGTCCCAGGCGTAAGTACTTTATTCAATCAGTGCGGAGACCACGGAAACTGACCAAGAGGAATGAACTCCAGGCCTTCAGTTTTTGTCATGCCCCGCATGGCTTGATCGAAAAGTTTTCCCCGATCTTCGTGCTCCTTGGAGTGAAGCCACGAGTACCACGGAACACCACCAGTGGACAGGGTGAAAGGTGCCGGAGTTGGCTTGTTTGACCCTGAATTCGCAAAGCGCTGTTTCATGAACTCTTCGTGGTAAGGAGCTCCCCGCCCAACATCCTGCATGCTGAGCCAGTTGTCGTGAGCGCTTTTCAGTCTTCAGGGACACCAGCAACGTACATGACATTCAGGTGGGCGACAAATTCAGGATTATTGACCAGCGTCGAGCTCGCAGTCGTATTAGCAAAAACTCCTGGTTCTACCTCTTGGAAGATTCCCCGTACGGAAAGGTACCTCAGTGTCCGTCCTGGAAAGAGATCAGGATTTCGATCCAGATACTAGGTAGATCTCCGCCAACTTACCGAGTGCATCCGCATCTAGCTTGCATTGCTGTGCAAGTGTTTCAATACGGACCCCTTCTCTGTTTTCCGCCTTCGCAGTCATATGAATGCGTGTGGCAATGTCGTGCTTTAGGACGATTTTTAGGCTCGTCGTGGTGAGATACTACATGCGCAATTTCATGAGCGATTCAACCAAGAACCCAAATACGCCTCACAGCTCCAGCTGTCTCAAAAAGCAGATGACGTGGCGCAGTTACTAACCGGGCCAGTCTCTCGCACGCAACCCGTAACACAGACGCCTCTTCGACCATTTGCATATTCGCGTGGAATGGTAAACCAAGCTTGTCGGCTATCTGGGTAGCACGGCTAGCAAGTTGACGATCCTTGACAGCATTACGTCCCTCCTTCTCCAGTAGCTCCCGGAGTGCCTTGGATGAGGTTTCGATCGTTCGTAGGAGTTGTGAGAAACGCGCAAGGGCGAGAGTGCGAGGTAAGACCATTTCTGCTGTCGAAGGTTCTTTCCGTTTGGCCGTTTTATACCGGCGAACGCGCTAGTGAACAACTATAAAAGTAGATGTACTTTTCGTCGTCTTCTGATTCCCCACATTCTTGCAAACGTGATTGCATCAGGTACATGTCTACTTCAGTTTCCCCGAGCGCCCGTCATACATCTGCCCCTCTGAGAGATTATCGCCACTTTTGCGCTCTAACAAGATTTGTGTGGAACCTCCCTCAGCCTTCGCTGCTGCGTCCGTCCGGGTCTCAAAAACTTGGTACGGAATGCATTCTCTCGCATTTAGCTTCATGGCGAAAACCAATCAAGAACCCGACCTATCTACTTCCCATCAGGAAGTACTTAACATTCCCATTGTCGACTTATTGGTGAGACCTGCTTCCCAAGCTTGAGCTTCCCTGTCATGAGACCCACTCGAGACCGCTATGCTTGCGTTATGCGACAGTTGTATGGACGGACTCACCGAACCTCACGTACACACCACGGATATACACATTGATACACATCATCTTTGCTTTAGCTAATGCAGTGTTACCCCTGCCTTGCCCCTGTATTATGTTGCATAACATATGAGAGCCAAAAGAAGGTATGTGTAACGCGCCAGTCCTCTTCAATTTTTCTTGGGAAATTTATCTCCAGAAAGAACCAAGCGGTGCCATTAAGAATGTTTCTAGGGTGCTTCTATCTGTCACTCACCCCCAACTAAGAGATGACGTGATGTACACTTGTAATGGATTTTGTTTAAGTGGAGCTTCTTCCGCTACGGGGTAGGACGTGTTCGGGGGAAGGAAAGTGTCGAATAACATTGGAACCAACTTGTTCGCTCGGTATATTTTTGAGTACCATAAAACCCCCTTCGGGCTAGCCACACTGTTCTTGAATCCACATAATCAAACTTCCCCTTAAACAAGCTTGACAAGAGTATCGGTATTGACGGACGGGCATGAGGAGCACGAGGCGGAATCTCGCGAGTTTCGAGGAGGAACCCAATCTCCGAGCGTTTGGTGGAAGCACCCCAGCATTTCTACCCGCAAACACATTAGCGGTCAGTATGGGTTAGCTTGTCAGGAAAATCATCATAGAGCCTACAGCGAAGATGTCCCAGTTCTTGTTACACAGCTTGACAGAGGTTGACTTGTCAAAGAGGCCAAAGAAGTCAGCATCGGCACTAGCGTAGACATCCACACATCCAGTGACGCTGCCGGTCACTGAGCGAGATTCAATTTCCATATCCGCAGCTTCCTCGCGAGGAGTGATAACAGCAGCAGCGCCAAATGTCAAGGTGGCGTCAGCATATGCGCCGACGTTGAGGAAGGCTAGCTTTAGCGGCACCAGCAATGGTGTCGATGCCAATTTCAATCCTCGGTTGGATGTGAGCCTCGACATGAGCGCGAGACGCGAGGCTTGGGTTGACGGAAAGTGAGAGGGCTGAGAGAGTAGGGGGCTCGGCACAAGTGTTAGGGTGTTCAGTAGTAAAGGTGTCATACCACTGCTGCCAGGAGATACACTGACAACGGACGTTTGGGTAGAGGACTTAGGGAAGAACAATTTGGCGCTGTTGAGGGCATAATCCAAGTTAACATTAAGGTTGACGTCGACGTCGACTGTGGCTAATGCTTGACCGTTAACCTTGAAGACAGACCCTAGAGTAAGGATTCCAAGCCCAACGTTAAGATCCACTTTTGAGCTGTAAAATGAACTTCAAAGCTTACCCTGGCCAGTCAAGGCTGGGAAGGCCGACAGAGTAGAGTTGTTTAACGTCAGTGTCCGCGGTACCCTAAGACCGCTCCGGTCTGGGTTTCACCTCCAAGGTGGAGTGGTCTGGGAACTCGCCGAGGCAGCGGTAACTAGTTGGAATTGACCATCGAAACCGGCAATCAAGGCCGCAAATACGCCAAGTTCAGTCAACTTGGGCGGGACGATTGTTCCAAGTGCGGCAGCACCGATAGTAGCGACGGCAGTGGCAGTTGCATACAAATCGCCTCTGCCAGAGGCGGAATAAGCCGGCCAGCCATTACCAGCCGGGGCAAGAAATAGCATAGTTAAACAAGTTGTAAGATTTATTCACGTTGAAGAATGTCAGATCCTTGCTCTCGGAGAGGTTGAATTTGTTGAATTCTATAGGAGACGGGGGATTAGGGTAAGGAATAAATGTTATCTAATGGGCTCACCGTTAAAGGCATCTTCAATCCGGTCGAAAAACCCGCGCTCTTCGACAAGTTTATCGAACGAAGCCGAGCGGACGCCACGGCGAGCAGTAACACCCTCTGCGCCAGGAAAGGTAGCACCTTCGATAGTGATGTTGACCTCGCTGGTTCTGGGTTCTGTTGAGACCAAGATGTTCTCATAGTCGCAAGGTACTCACTCGGAGACGTCGAGGACCTGGAAGTTGGTATCAATACTAACGATCCTGACAACACCTGGCAACAGGAGGTTGATCATCTTGGCGACTGAGCTTGGAGGCGATGTTTTCGGGGATCCGTTGGTCTTTATCAGCCCAGACTTTGGTGAGACGACCCAAGGCATTCTTTCCGCGCTACTTGCCGTTTCGTAAGTAACAAAACTAGGCGACGCACGGGGGAGAGTAATGTTGACATACAGATTCCGGGAGACGAACGATCTTTCCTGACTTGCACAAGGACCGGAACAAGTTTCCACAGCCTTTGACATCAGATTCGTCCTTCTGACAGACAAGACGGACGTTCTGTTTCAAGGCATTTGGATCGCACCCAAGGATAACCCAGCCTGAAGCGGGCGTGATATCAGTTGTGGCATGCTTGTTCGTACCCCACTGTAATGGAATCTTGGTCGGCAAAACATGAAGGGTAAAGTCGGCAATAATTACTGGCGATTTTCAGGGAGCCTTCGGCACCGCCTGGACGGATGGGGAGATCATAAGAGCATCTCCATCAAAGCAAGGTACGTTCCAGTCGTTCCGAGCAAGCGCTGCGGCTGCCAAAAAGGCGGGGAAGAGGAGCAAGCTCTTGAACATGGTAAGACCTTCTCGAGGACTCGAGGATCGAGAGTCTATGTTTATATCAGCGCCCTGGGTTTTAAGGTGCGGCAAAAGAGAATCGCCATGGGTGGTGGGAGGCGCCCTTTGATAACATCCGCTACCAACATGCAGCATAAGTCACGTTGGCAGAGAGAATGAGTTGACTGACCACCACGATTTGATATATTCACCATATTCGCATGGAACACCACGCGTTCAAATGACAATACCTTACACAGATAAGAAATTGCCACTGATAGCGCAGACGTCAGAAACCCTTTCTCTTACCCTTCCATGTGGTTTTCAAATTCCGTCGAATTGATGGATGTGAGAGATCACGAGATAACGAGACAAGAGATTGTTCTACAACGTTTTGACGTGCGACTGAGGAACCAGGTAAAGTTCTGGAGAGTTTGGAGACCAGTGCACATGGCTAACTGATGTTCTTGGAGTTTTGTGAGCGTTTTTGGAAAGAAGCCTCAGACAGAGCGTGATCAGAGTCGGATATGTTGAGAACAAGAACGTGATAAGGACTGGCTGGCAGAACGGCCAAGTGCGAGAGATGACTGCAGATAGGGTTTTGTGTCAGTATCGGGAGGTCGAGCACTCGGTGATACTGTTGTTTTGTAGGTGTATGTCAAGTCCCGGTAAACGCGTTTGGTAGGATCATCGTTCAATGAGACTGATATCAGGCTTGCTTTACACGTTTCTCGATATATAGGATTGTTGAGGACAGAAGAGAGATATATCATCTAGGACTATAATCGATTGGTCAGTTTGTGCGAACAACAAATCAAAACCCGAAACAAGCAACATACCCGGAATCCCGGATTGAGCGTCGACCGACTGTCCAGTATATATGCGTCATTGGTCTATAGTTTATTAGCAGAAGCTAGGTCCGTTGTTGGGCTAAAACATATGCCAATCGCTAGGGCCTGGACCTCTTCGTTGTGGGCAGTCCCGAGAGAAGCCGCGAGGTAAAACCATGAGATCGACCCATGACCACTTATGACATGAAGTATGTGGTCATAGCCTACATGTCCAAGCATTATCAAGCCTTGTTGTCGCTGTCGTGAAGGCACATTTCCGGGTAGCAAAGAAATTGTTGCGTTGCTCGTAGGATGGCACCGGGGTTACCGGGTGAATGGACTTTGAGTGGAATGTTCCCCGTTCTAACCGAATTGGGGGGACGACGGCGGGAGATTAGATAAGGAGGTGGTGCGATGCGATGGTATTTGTTGTTGCTTGGCGACCGATCAACGGACCGTCAATACCGAAAACGAACCAAGTCTGAAACGCACGAGTTGTGGACAAGTCGTCCTCACACCTTCGTATCCTATTCCCATCTCATCATTTGCTATTCGACGACTCCAATTACGCCTAGCTCACTCGGACTTCGAACCTGTAACGCTCATCCATCCATCTATCCATGAATTTCTTCAAGACGAAACCGCGAACACCACCAGATCTCGTTCGTGGATTGCGTGATTCAATAACACGCTTAGAATCGAGTGCGCCAGGGGGAGAGACAAGGAGGAAGGTATGTTTTCGGGGCTCACATATCGTCAGAATATGGATTCAAATTCCAGAATCGTTGACGATTCCCGTTAGGCTAGTGACGATATCTCCAAGAATCTACAGCAGATCAAGGCTATTCTGCACGGCGACACTGGTGTGTCATGCCTTTGTCCTCTGAATCGCTGAGATCCAACTATCATTCTTCCACCTATTTCACCACAGATGGGACACCAGAATTGACCGCCCAGCTCTCCCAAGAATTCTACAATAATGACCTCCTATACCTCCTTCTCCTTCACATCTCCCGGTTCGAATTCGAGGCACGAAAGGATGTCGTGCAGATATTCAACAACCTTCTACGACGGCAGATCGGTTCTCGCTGGCCCACCGTCGATCATATCGCTGGACGACCCGATGTTATCTTCGCCGCTCTCGCTGGCTACGAGAACGAAGAAGTCGCTCTTAATACCGGCATGATCCTCAAGGAGATGTTGCGCCATGAACAGCTTTGTAAGATCCTCCTCTACTCCGACCAGTACGTTCTCCAGCGTTCCCTTAGTTGACCTTGGCAACCTTACTAAGGAAATTCCCTGAACACAGGTTTTACAAATTCCCTCATTACATCGAAACGACAACGTTCGGCATTTCCTGTGACGCATTCGCCAATCTCAAAGAGACTCTCACGAGACACAAACCCATGGTCGCCGAGTACCTTGACAAGAACTATGACCGCGTATGACGATTCCTGTCCATGCGGCCATTCATGTTCATAATGACTGACTGACTGATGCCCGTTTCCCAATCAGTTCTTCTCTTCCTTTACGACTCTTATTTTGTCGACCAACTACGTCACCAAACGTCAATCACTCAAGCTGCTCGGCGAAATCCTACTAGATCGGGCCAACTTCAACGTGATGACTCGGTACATCGCTAACGAAGCCAATCTCAAGATGATGATGAATTTGTTGCGAGATAAGAGCAAGAATATTCAATTCGAGGCTTTCCATGTGTTCAAGGTTAGTTTCACCAATTGTCGACGCGTCGCACGCTTCTGGTTCTCTGACTGACACCTATCTTCACACGTACAGGTATTCGTCGCAAACCCAAAGAAACCACCGCAAATAGAGAGTATTCTGCGACGAAACAAGGAAAAGTTGTTGGTGTTCCTGCGAAACTTCCACAACGACAAAGAAGGTCTGTTACCTTTTACCTCCGGGTAATAGCCCGTCCTAACCAGTTCCTTCATCTGCCTTGTCGGGTACTGACCAGATGAACAATTTACGGATGAGAAACAGTTTTTGATTGTCCAAATCCAAGGACTATGACGCACATATGCTCCACCTTAGCCGTGACCCACGTCCTCGGGCGATCATGATCATTTGATGATGATACCCAGTTCTGTTTGGCTATTCCTTCATGGAACTATCCCACCCACACTGGTATTTTACCCATGTTCCTAATACTGATACCTCAGCACTCCTACTATCAAGGGATGTGGTAAATGCAGTCCCACCTCTGGCTGTCCTTGTCTTTATCTCCATCCCCTGCCGGGATCTGTCTGCTGGCCTTTGCTCTGTTACCTTGCTTGTACTCCTATTATCTCTGAATTGTACCTACTTTCAATTGCTTCTGCTGCACTTGCTGCTATGATGTATATGTATTCTGTAATCCCATTGAATGATATCCTACTCACAATATTCTCATTTCAAAAATTACACTTGGTGTTAGATACAACATTGTTAGACATAACTCTTAAGATTCTCCATCACGAGCCAAGAAGAGCCAACAGTTTTTGCACCGAAGTTGGAAACCAAGGCGTGAATTTTATCTCGCACCAGGACAAGGTCAAATCAAAAATTAAATCATGTTAAGAAACCGTACAAATACAAAGATATAAACTAAAGAGTATCCATCAGACAGATGCTCATCTCGCTGGCAAGTCCTCCCAAGTGCTCAAGCGAGCCCAAGGGAAAGAACGAGCCAAAACGTCCTCGAGACTCCGCAAAAGCAGAGCCATGTTCTCGGTTATAACGAGAGAGCGCGGGCGTCATCGATTGGATATGAAGGATGCGGCATTTGTAAAAATGCGAGACTCGGTCAGTTTCTGTAAACAGATCCTGTTCGAGTATGTTCTAAGGGGTGACTGATGGGTTGGGGGGAGGTTTATATAGCGGCGCTGGGTGGTCCGTGCGTGTAGGGGTCATGTGATGATTTGGCATGCTGAGGCTGCCGGTTTTGGGCTGTCGTTTTTCTGTGTGATTACGTGTGATTACCCGAAGGCCGGATAGAGCCTGAAGGACAACCGGCGTTTATCGTTTCGCAAAAGAGGTGTCGAGATGACAGGCAGCGCATCACAGTCGCAGGGGGGACTGAATTCTTGTGTTGGACATATGATGAAACTGAGGCAACGCCATCTCATGCCAGCGTCGCGTCGAGCGGGAGTCATTGCACGAGTTTGCTGCGTTATTAATTGCCATACCTGGTTCACTTTACCGTTCCGTGGCAATTCCGATGGGGCTGGATATGAGGTTACACTCTACTTCTAGAGAAAACTTGGGCTTATCGACGCCTGGCTCTTGTTCAACGTGGTCAAGGCCTCCGATCTCCATGACATCCAGTTTATTCTCATCCTACCATCTATTCTCGAATACTTGGCGTGTATGCTTTCTCTTACCTTCAGGTCCTGGCTCTTAAATGTCACCTGACTCGCTAACAGTGAGAAAAATCTTGTAATTTGTAACGTTCGTGCTAGAACAGTTTCAGCGCCCAGCGTAGTTCCTTCCAGTGCACTGGTTTGTTAATGGGAAGGACAGTGAAAACACATGTCAGTCAAAGTGTTTTCCTATTCGTTCCTGTGACATACTTGTGCCCTTCTATAGTCACCTGAGAGGGAAGCGGGTGTTGGTTGATGATCATAGCCTCGTCAAGGCACCCGACGTCAAACCATTAGCGCATTTGCCCATGCTATTACCCGTGAATCTGATAAGAACTTCTACAAATAGCACCGCCCTGTCGTCATACATATAACTGGCACCTTGTTGAACCGTTTGTGCAGATATTATCCCATGGACCTGGCTTCAGGCACTCATATTCCTCAGGAGATCCTCAGTCTTATCGTCGAGCAGCTCGAGCGTGACTCGGAGCTTCGTACCATTCGCAACCTCTGTCTTGTATCACACGGCTTCTGTACCGACGCCCGAAGATGTTTGTACAGCAGGATTCGGATCACCCGAAAGCGACTCTATTATGGGTCAAACCGCGATTTCCAAGCTATCACCGTCGACGGAGCCATCCTCCTCTTGACTACCATCGCACACCACAACCACAGCCTTGGCCAACTCGTCCGGGAATTCCATTATTCACCTGAAAATGGCTCGCGTCCTGGGGCATTTTGGGAGCTCGTGAATCAAAGCCTTCATTACATGTTCAACCTCAAAGTCTTCAGATTCCACAACTTCGTTTCACCATCCAAACGCAATCTGTTTTGGGGAACAAAGTTCCAACTGGAGGAATTCTACTGGAATGATGGGTATGATGTGGACATGGATGGAGAATTACTGCGATTCCTCAAGACTCAGCCCAAGCTCAAAGTATTGGCAGCCCCCTTGTCCAATGATACGGTTCGCTGGACTCTATTCCCGGAGTTGCGGACCTTCATTGGCAACGCAGGCTCAATCAGGCAGATCATTCCCCATCACCCGGTGACGAAGCTCAGGTGGAGGGAATTTAGCTCGTTAGACACGACCTACAAAGATACATTCGCAGCGTTGACCACATTGCGGGTGCTGTCAATCGGATATTCCCAAGCTGTGTCGTGGGTTGCTATAATCGCCCCCCATCTAAAATCTCTCGAGATCCTTCATATGACTGGACTTCGTGTATGTCCTCTCTTCTCTCACCTACGTATCACTGCCATAATGGGGAATCATCAGGCTAGTAACTTTGACCGCGTCGTCAAGCTCATGCACCCACGAGTGTTCATATGGTCGCCGCTATCTAAGCCCATCGATGTTTTTGGGGAGGAGGAGCAAAGGAGACTTCTCAATGGCTGGTTCCATGAGATGAAATGGTTAGAGGCCGTATATTTCCCCGCCATGCACGATCAAACAGGAAAGGTTGGATTCTTGCGTTGGTCTCCCGGGTTACACCTTCCGGTGTCAGTCACATCGCAGGAGCTTATTGAACGAGAGTCGATGCATGAGTTTGCGTCGTTGTTGATCGATCCTTTCTCTCTGAACTCCGATGGTCCTTTCCCCATTCATTAGTTTCTGCCTTCAATCTTTCCATTCAAAATATTCGAATTTGGAGTCACTGTCATTTTTACATATCGTAGATTCACTGTTGTTAGTATAGTGACTGGTTACTCCGAGGTCGTCGGATCATGTGTGTGCGGCGCCTAATCCGTCAGGAGTCGATCTCGCTGTAGATATCAGTTCTTGATTTGTTACTCGAACTATTTCTCCGGAGAGATACGCGCAACATGAGCGAACCAGATGATATGCAGTGAGTTGCATAGTATCCTCCACCAGTGGAATCATAGTGGACACAACAACTTACCCGACTCACCTATCTCTTTGTCATCTGCTTGTCAAGGAGTATCACACAAGACTCTAGCTGCTCGGACATAATGGCGCCCGAAGCAGAGGAACAAATAGCGTTTCTAGATTCTGAAATTCTGGCTCTTCAAGGCAAAATTCAGCAACCCGAACGAAAGAAAATGCGCCTGCGAGCTCCAACTACTTACTATACAAATCTCAAGACCCCCATCTTCCGACTCCCAGCAGAAACACTGCTCGAAATTTTCATCCGTGCTCTCCCAGGAGCCGACGTTTACATCGGCTGCCGCAGACCGCTCCCAAAGGACAAACTCGACATCTTCCAACTGAGTGCCGTGTGCTACTCCTGGCGCAGCCTTCTCCTCTCCCAGCCCCTCCTCTGGTCGAAGGTTGCACTTTCGCTTTACACAGAGATGCGCATCAGTGCCCGCAAGATCAATAATATGTACGTGACTTCGTTGGCACGGCTCGATCTGTGTTACGGACGTTCTGGAGACACACTAATGTCGTTGACACTCAAGATGGTCGGGTCACCGCTCTCTCGTTCCGAAGGTGTTAAGGCGCTCCTCGAGAGGACCGCTTTCGGAGCGCCTAGATGGGTGAGCATAGATATAGGGGGCGTACTTGTTGATACGCCGCATCATCTGGGTCAAGTCGCATATTCAAATCTTCGGTCTCTCACCCTCGAGAATCCGTTCCATGACGACATCAATATCGGTCTCGGTACCTTCGTTCCCAAAGCCCCTAATCTCTCGTCTATCTCTATAGGTACGGCGAGCGACTTTTCAGAGCGTGGCCTTGAGCTCATCTCGCAGTCCGACGTCTTTTCCTCCATCGGCCCACGAATATCTGACTTCAAATTCACTTTCGGCTGCACTGTCTCCTTGGCAACAGCCTCACGTCTCTATAACATAATCCGCCAGTTTCCCAATCTCTCCACACTTGAAATCCATATCTCGCAGGCCTTAAGGGGCGCCACGCCAGAATTCACGCATGCCTTGAGTGGGCTATCACCTCTACTCATGCCAAACCTTACCTCTCTCCACCTCAGATGGGGGGGCTCCGTGGGCGGTTGGAGGACTTTGGCGAGACGTCGGGGGAGAACTTCGACGAGCCGTTTCCCTTTCCCCCTTTTCCGCCTTCTTCTACCCAGACTACGTGACCCCAGGCTTGAGATTAACGGGGCCCTCGACCAAGGTGCAAATCCAGCCTTCCTAGAGTGGGCAGATCATTTCTCCGCATCACTACAGAGTCTGGTGTTAGTGTGGGGCACGCCGGAAATGGCACCCTTGACTATTCTTCTTCTCAGCCGGTTTACGCAGCTCTCAGAGCTCAGCCTACGAGGACTAGGAATTGGTCATGTCCTCGCCGCTTTATCAGAAAAAGAGGATTCGGGAAAATTAGCCCGCGCACCAGGATTGAAGCGATTAGTGGTGTATGTGCGAGAAAAAGAAGCGCTCCTTGACCTCATCTCCACCTGGGTCTTGCATCAGTCCCCAGGCGCCTCTAAACTTGAGTTCGCCAGGATTCACGCTCCGAACGCACTTATTCTTAGCATGAAGGAAGCGCTTCTTTCAACTACTCTAGCTACAAACTATGCGTTTCGAGTCGAGTATGAAGTCGACCGCACACCGTGGTTCGACTATGAAGTCCACCAGACACCGCGGCTCGGCTTTGGCCTCGATGAACTCCAGACGGCCATCCCTCCATTCTCCAATTGGCTTCCCGACTCAACGCAGTAACAGAACAATAACAGAAAGATATACTGTATGCCTGAATGTAGATCGCAACTATGTTCACGAATGTGAAACGAAACAATGAAGAAAAAGGAAAAACCGTAACAAAAAAAAACAACACCAAGGTCCGAAGAGTGAATGGAAATCAAAGACAACGAGAAGCAACTCTAACACACAACTACGACCGTGAAAGCGCCTTCCTCGTTTCCTCGGTCTCTCTCCGTGCGCTCAACAGCACTGGCCTTCGCCACTTCTCCGTTCACATTCTCATCGTCATTCGCCTTCACTAGAGCAGAAGGCGACACAGCCATCGCACTGGCAGCGCGCCTTCCAGCCATGTTCGCAGCAGTTAGCTCCCGCAGGTGCTTCGCGGTTAGAGGCCGTATATCTCCCCGCCATGCATGATCATACAGGAAAGGTCGGATTCTTGCGTTGGTCTCCTGGGTTACACCTTTCGGTGTCAGTCATATCGCAGGAGCCTATTGAACGAGAGTCGATGCATGAGTTTGCGTCGTTGTTGACCGATCCTTACTCTTTGGATTTCAATGACACCTTCCCTATTCGTTAGCTTCTATCCTCGATCTTCCCTGGAGTCACTGTCGGTTTTACATATCGCAGATTTACTGTTGTTAGTATCTCCGATGTTGTCGGATCATGTACGTGCAGAGCCTCAATAAGTGTTTCAACTCCGTAACAAGGAGTCACCTCTCTACACATGTTAACTCTTGACTTGTTACTTGAACTGTTTCCCAAGAGGTATTTCGTACACCATGAACGAACCAGATGATATGCGGTGAGTTATAGTCTCCTTGGCCAGTAGAATGGTAGTGAACACAACAACTTACCCGACTCACCTATCATTTTATCATCTACTTGTCAAGGAATATCACGCAAGACTCAAGCAACTTGGACACCATGGTGTCAGAAGCAGAAGCACAAATATCGGATCTAGATTCCGAAATCCTGGCTCTTCAAGGCAAAATTCAGCAGCTCGAACAAAAGAAGATGCGCCTGCGAGCTTTCACTGCCTACTATACAAATCTCAAGGCCCCCATCTTCCGACTCCCAGCAGAAACACTGCTCGAAATCTTCATTCGTACTCTCCCAGGAGCCGAAGTCTACATCGGCTGCCGCAGACCGTCCCCAGAGAACAAACTCGACATCTTCCAACTGAGTGCCGTGTGCTACTCTTGGCGCAGCCTTCTCCTCTCCCAGCCTCTCCTCTGGTCGAAGGTTGCACTTTCGCTTCTTCATTCAGAGGCGAGTATCAATTCCCGCATGGTCAACAACATGCACATCACTTCGTTGGCACGACTTAATCTGTGTTACAGACGTTCTGGAGTCACGCTGATGTCGCTGACGCTCGAGATGGTCGGACCGCCGCTCTCATGTTCCGAACGAAGCGTTAAGGCACTCCTCGGGAGGATCGCTTTCGGGGCGCGCAGATGGGAGAGCATAGACATAAGAGGCGCACTTGTTGACATGCCACACCATTTGGGTCAAGTCGCATATTCAAATCTTCGATCTCTCAGCCTCAAGAATCCGTTCTTTGGCAACATCAATATAGGTCTCGATACCTTCGTACCCAAAGCTCCCAACCTCTCGTCTATCTCTATTGATACGATGAATAACCGTTCAGAGCGAGACCTTGACCTCATCTCGCAGTCCGACGTCTTTTCCTCCATCGGCCCACAAATATCTGACTTTAAACTCGCTCTCGGCGGTACTATTTTCTTGGCAACAGCCTCACATCTCTATAACATGATCCGCCGATTTCCCAATCTCTCGACACTCAAAATCCACATTTTGCCAGTCTTATGGGGCCACATGCCAGCATTCACGCATGCCTTGAGTGGGCTATCCCCTCTCCTCATGTCAAACCTTACTTCTCTCCACTTGATATGGGGAACTTCTGCAAGCCGTTTCTCTCTTTGCTTTTTCAACCTTCTTCCGACCGGGCTGCGTGATCTCAGGCTCGAGATTTACGGGGTCCACGACCAAGACACAAATCTAGCCCTTCTAGAATGGGCAGATTATTTCTCAGCGTCACTAAAAAATCTGATGCTGTTGTGGAGCACGCCGAAAATGATCCTCTTGGTCATTCCCCTCCTCAGGCGCTTTACGCAGCTCTCAGAGCTCAACTTACGAGGGCCGGGAATTGATCATGTCCTTGCCGCCTTGTCAGAAAAGGAGAATTTGGGAAAATTAGCCTGTGCACCGGGATTGACGCGATTAGTGGTGTACGTGCGAGAAAAAGAAGCGCTCCTTAATCTCATCTCCGCCCGAGCCTTGCATCAATCCCCAGGCACGTCTAAACTCGAGTACGCCAGGATTCACGCTCCGAACGCACTCATTCTGGGTATGAAGGAAGCGCTTCTTTCAACTACTCTGGCCACAAACTATGCGTTTCGAGTTGAGTATGAAGTGGACCGTAGGCCGTGGCTCAACCTCGGTCTCGATGCACCCCAAATTCCCACCTCTCCGCCCCCCATTTGGCTGCTGGACTTAGCGTAGTAATAGAACAATAATAGAAGGATATATTGTATGCTTGAATGTGCTTTAAAGTAGATTACAGCCATGCTCACGAATATGAAATGAAAGAATGAAAAAAGGGGACACCATAATAAAAACAACATCAAGGTCCGAAGGCTGAATAGAACCAAAAACAAGCAACTCTAACAAACAACTACGACCGTAAAAGCGCCTTCCTCGCTTCCTCAGTCGCTCTCCGCGCACTCAACAACGCTGGCCTCGCCACTTCTCCGTTCACATTCTGGTCATCATTCGCCTTCGCTATAGCAGAAGGCGACACAGTCATCGCACTGGCAGCGCGCTTTCCAACCATGTTCGCAGCAGCTAGCTCTCGCAGGTGCTTCTGTCCATTTGTAGATGGTCTTTTCTTCATCGTACCTCCTAACATTGTCTGGGAGAACGGAGCAGCAGAGGAAGTGGACGAAGTCACAGTGGAGGAAGAAGGCCCCTTTGGGAACACCTTTCCCTCTTTATCTACCTTTTTCAGGAAAGGACTCGGGAGGTTTTCTTCATCTGCGAGATCATATTTTGGCGCTGGGTGGGTTTTGGGTGCGGGGACTGGTACGGGTACAACCTTTGTCGTTGTGGCCGGGGCAGGTTGCTGACGCGAAAGGGATTTCGACGTTACTGTGGACGTCGATGGCAAGGCGGATGAAGACGATGACGACGAGGATGAAGGTTTTGTTGACGCAGAAACAGCGGCGCTAGACGTCGTCCGTTTGAGCGTAGGGCGTTGTGTGGATGCACGTATTGAAGGCTTTCTCAGCCTCGTCGGTGGTGCAGCGGCACCATTCGACAGCTGCTGGACAGTTGTCGTTGATGACCCAGATCCAGAGGACGATGACGAGCCTGCATCCGACAGTTCCGCTCTGTCCCTCTCTTTCTCCTTATCTTTCCATTCCTTCTCCTTCCTCTCGGTAGGACTCGGCGGCGGGCTGTCTAAATCTGATTCTGTGCTTGCAGTGCTCAACCTCCTATCGCCTTTGAGGCCGCCCTCCACTCTTGTTGGTTCAGAGCCGGAATTCGAGTCGAAAATCTTCGTAAACCCAAGACCGACTTTGGGACTTTGCTTGAAGAAGTTTGCAAGCTCTGTGGGCTTGGGCGTCGCGACTGTTTCGCCTGTAGCTGTAAGGATGACGCCTTTCATCGCGGAGAGAAGGGTATCAGTGTAGTTGGGCCTCGTAATAGGTGTTTGAAGTGCCGAAAGCGTTTTATTGATATCGGTCATCTTGGGGGTAGCCTGAGGATTTTGATGAATAGTATTGGTGTTTTTAATTTGCTGTCGGCGTCGTTGCGTTGGAGTTTCATGTGTGATGCCGCTGATCGGTTCGAGGATGTTCTTGACTTCTTCCAGAGGTACCTTTTGCACTTTCCCTGCTACAACTACTCGTCAGCTTTTAATCCGTAAGCATGGGACAAATCTATCCGCTTACCTTTCTGAGAGGCCTCCCAAACTCTCATCCTCTCTTCAACCTCTTCTCTCATCTCTTCAACTTTCTCCTCCTCAGCCCTCAGCTCCTCTTCCCTCTTGACAATCCACTCCACGCGTTCCTGGACAGCCTTAATGCTAACCTCCACCTCCTGTCTAATCTCCGCCTCACGCGCAGACCAAGCCTGACAAACCTCCGCCTCGCGTCTTCTCACAGCGTCCATAATTTCTTCTTCCCTCTTCGCTATCGCGCTTGCAACTTCCTCTTCACGAGCCTGAATCAAAACACGTAGTTCCTCTTCCCGACGCGCGACAGCTTGTCTGATCGCGAGTTCGACATCGCGTTGTGTGGTTTGGGGTTGTTGTTGGATGTGTGTTATGTGTGCTTGGAGTCGTGCAATTTCGGCATCCTTTTCGGAGAGGATTGTGTTCAGTCTGCGTTCTTGTTCTCTGAGAGCATCCTCCCGCGCGAGTATTTCACGTTCTTTCGCGAGCACAGCGGCCCGGTGGCTCTTTACTTGTGATAATCTAAATATGGAATAAGCCCCATTAATCGAACAATGGTATGAATGACGCACAGTTTATCCGTTTCGGAGACTCGGAATGACAATTCTAGCCGCTCGTGTTGGAGGAGTTGCGCTGCAGAGGGTCGCATGGCAGGCTGAGCAAGTAAAGCGTTAGCCTCGAACACCGCATCCCAAGCGCATATAGGAACTCACGTTGAGGTTAAGCATGGCTTTAATTACAGCGGACAAGGACTGAGAATAGCCCCTAGGTAAAGGAGGTATTCGACCATTCCTTTAGGCTTCCATCAGAATAATAGCGTCATAATAGAAACGGATTAGATTGAACCTACCGAATACACATACTCAGTTCAGAGTGGGTCTTGGCTTCGTGGAAAGGAGGTTTGAGCGCACAGAGCTCGTATATTAGGCACCCAAGGGACCAAATGTCCGACTTGGAGTCGTATGCCTTTTCCTGCATGAGTTCGGGGGACATGTAATAAGGTGTCTGTAAGTTGAGAGTCAGCATACATTCAACGAAAAAGAAATTTTGAAGGGAGAAACGCGTACTCCAACATAAGTATTCGCGAAACTACTTTGCGACAGAGCCTTTGACAATCCAAAATCTCCCAGCTTCACGACATTATTCTCATCCAAAAATACTGCCACGCCCAATGAGTCCCGCATACGCAAAAGAAACGCGGCACAGACTCACCATTATCAGGCTTCAAATCCCTATGCAAAATCTGCGCCCGTCGTTCTTTCACACCTCCACCCACATTCAACCCATTCCCAACCTCATCGCCAACCAACCCTGCAGCCGTTCCACCACTCCCACTCCTCCCATGATTATTCGGGTGGTGACAATGATGCAATGCCAGCAAAATCTGCATAAAATAATTCCAAATCGTGTCTTCCGGTATCGATCTATTCGTCTTCGAGGCCTGCTTGATCACGGTGGACAAATCACCACCTCCACAATACTCCATGAGAATATACAAAATCCCAGCGTCGCGGTCGACATAACGGTCGTGATATCGTACAATATGTTCGTGATGGAGGTCCTTCAAAATATTCCTAAACACGTGTAAGAAAGCGAAGTATACCAGCACGAGGATAAGTTTAGTTCAGTGGAATGCGTTTCGCCAAAGATTGGGAAGGACGTACACCTCTGCGACGATTTGTTTCCTATCTCTCTCCGTCATCCTCTCAAAATTGAGCTCCTTGCGCGCAAACACCTGGGTAAGACGGGTCGTTAAATAAAGTAACTCGGCGATAGTTCAATGTGTACGCACCATTCCATCCGCCTTCCGGCGAACCTTGCGTATGATACCAAAGGACCCATTTCCTATGATGTCCAGTGGCTCATACTGGTCTAGAAAGGAGGACATATCGGGAGAGGAGAGGGAAAAGCGGGAGGGATCGCAACTGCACTTTGATGAACAACTGACGCCCTGTTAATTTCATCCACCGCTCCAGTCCAACCAATCACGTGACCGCGTCGCGTCAGGCGCTCGTTAATTGAAAGCTGAGCACTGGAACCCCACTCAGGGATAACATAGATTATCTACGTCTAGCATCTCTTTAAAAACATATAAAATCCACTTGCGGGACTGCAGGGAAAAATATCTCACGTGCGACAAAACATATCGAGGACGACACCAGTGCATTGCATTAAGGGGGAATCGAACCCCCGGCGGGTCGAATTTCACAAAGCGAAGTAACCACTTTATGGCAACGACCCAGGTTACCACTACCCCATTAATGCCCGACTATGGAGGGCTAAAGGTGATTTGATCAGGCGTAAGAGTCCTCTTCAGATAAGTACTGCATCAAAGCAGATCTGTCTCGTCCCCAAGAACAGTCTCCAACATGTCTAAGCGCTCCAGGCTTACCACAGACCTTCAGAAATCCCACAAATTCATTCACATGAAGCAGTGGGATGGCATGAAAATTGAATGCATGCTTCAACTTGGCCTGGGAAAGTGAATGCCTCGGATTCACATCCAATACCCATCAAGAAGGATATTACCAAGATGCAGCATGACAAGATGGAGTTATGGGAAATGCCTTGCATGATCAACCGCTCCCAAGGGGGGGAACTGACAAGTCAAGGACTGTAGACATATAAATCATATGGAGGACAAGGAGGGACGAGAGCAACAAAAAATGTCACTACATATCTATGCATTAAGGGGGAATCAAACCCCCGGCGGGTCGAACATTGGAACACATGTGTCAACCGATGGCAACGACCCGGGCTACCACTACCCCATTTATGCAGATGGGCACCTGGGTGTTTTGACCATCCCGAATCGGGTCCACACAAATCTCCTTCAAAAGAGAAGCCGAAAACAAGGATGAATATTAAGTATAAAAGAATACGTGTACACAAACACCCTCAACTCCTCCTACAACACCTAAACACATTCCTCTTCAACCAATACCACAAACACTACACGCCAAGGAGAAAAAGAGAAAAGGCCAGTCAGTAAACACACCTCACCACCGATAACAATCCGTACTCACCCCAATAAACCTAACCATCGCCAACCCAAAAGTTGCATACAACAAGAACGCAAAATACGCATTCCTCTTCTGCCCATGCTGCTCCTCCCGCGCCCGAATCTTGTCCTCATTCATCCCCTTCTCATTAATATTCAACCACCCGCCAATATTCTCCACCGCCACAATCAACACGGCATTACTGAACAACCACGATGCTACTAGTCGGGTCCTAAACGTCCTATTATCGTCATCCATTTTTTGCGCCGCTGCTGCTGGAGAGAGGCTGGATGACTTGGAGGGCGGTGGTGGAGTAGACGAGAGTGCACGTTTGACTGTATCTTGGAAGAGGTTATCAATATCTTCCTGGGTGTTTGTCGTGTCTTCGACTGTTGCTTCGTCTGACCCAAGTGGGATTTTGGATTTGACGGAGGGAAGGGCTTCGGATTTGTCGCTTCCTTTCGTGCCCCAAGAGACCTGCGGTGCGTAACAAATTAGTATACGAGAACCTTTACCACATTGCGAGAAGGGGCTCACATCATGGAGATTACAGAAAGCATATACGTTCAGAATATTCACAAAGCTCGGAGCAAGGCACAGATACGGGAAGAACGAATGTATCATGTGCCAAGGATCACCGAACATGATTGACGCAATGAGGTATATCCCTTTACATACATTAGACTCTATCCTCCCAGCACAAAGAGACAAAAGTACGTACCAAAAGTCGAGATCATGGCAGCCATCAAAGGGCCTACAGGCGGCATCAAAATTGCAGAGAGAATCTCTCCTGCACTGTGCTTCCCAGCGAGGGCCTTCGGAATACTCTGCAGCACAATCCAATCAGTTCACCATCTCCGAGGGTTCTCCTCAACAGAGGGACTTACGACAAACGATAGACTCGTGAGCCATAACGAGCACACGAGGAGATACACAGCCATGACAGCGTATACCCACATCGTGGCCGTATATGCGACTCTTTCGGATTTGGGTCTGTTGCCTAGAGCCAGGATGAACTGGCGCATCGGAAAATGAGACACCCATCCCACAGGTTTGTTGAAATGAGCGTACCTGTAGAGCCAGGAAACATACGTATGTCCATTTAAGTGCCGCATTAACCCAGTGAATCTATGAAGGAATAAGTGAGCACAGACAGAGAAACGAAAGAGAAAGAGACATACGGCGACTATATTCCCAAACACAATCCCTTGCGACGGCAACAAATCAATAATAATACTAAACGTCAACCACAAATTCGCTAGCGCGAACCACGAAAAGAACAACGACATTGCATTATACTGTCATACGCACGATTAAATCCCGTGAAACAAAGGTAAAAGGAGCAACTCACCAAAGCCTGCACACACAAAATCCCAATCCTCAACCCCCCATGCCCACTCCCAAACACCCTCCAAAAATTAACAACAGCATAAACACTCGCCGCAAAACTCCCATTCAACCATCTCCTCCTCTGCCCAATCAACTCCTCAATCGTCTCCGGCACATCCGTTTCCGCTCTCGAAGGCTGAACATAACTCAACGTCCACGCCGCACCTTTTTTCGCGACAAGCTCAAAGCACAGAATACGATCTTCCGCCAGGAACATGTTTTTGGTAAAAATCGACATGCCGTTGATGCCTTTTGGGCCGAGGCGGAGAGCGAGGGAGTGGTCGCCATGGAAGTATTGTTCGAGTGGACGGCCGAGGATTGCGCTGTGGGTTTTAATTTGAGGGGGTTAATGTGGAAGGGAGGGAGGAGGACGTACCGGTAGCGGTAGGAGCTGAATGCACCTGGGAGGACGGAGACGTAGCCGAATGTGCTCTCCAATGGTTTATCTGTCGAAACGGTCAGAATGGGACGTTTGTAGGAGAGGTGAGAGCTTACCGAGGATGTTCGACATTTTGTACTCGAAATTTTGTGCGGCGACAAGGGGGTTGAGGAGCTTCTTGCCACCGTCCAACATTGCATGAATTTCACCTGGAGACGCCGTCAGTTGATTTGTGGAGGGAGACCGAACGAGTACCACACCGCAACATCCACCCAAATTCGGGTCATTGTAAAATGCCTCCCAGAGATAATAAAGCGACTTTTTTCCTGGCTTCGTTCCTGCGTCTATGAGCACGCAAATCTCCGGCTTAAACGGGAGGTCAATGCCAATTCCTTGTGAAAATAGAGAATGAACCTACGTTGAGCATCCTGCCGATACCGTTAAATAGCCACCGGTGCGAGTTGATCTTCTTTTGGTTCTTGGCCTTGATGACGAGGATAACTTGTACGGGTACCAAATTCGATGGATCGCCGTCCGGTTGCGGAAGGACGAGCTGTGGTTTTGCATCGACAGACAACTGAGTCGTGTACTACACATCACAAGTCAGCACTAACTTTCGTTCGCCGAAAAACCAAATGCCGAAAATGTACCTCAAAGATATGAGCGACGGTATCCTTCCCATCAACCTTCTTCTTCATAACACCATCCTGGTACACACCAACGGTAGCCAACAAATCCAACACACTTTTATCCATAACCTCCAACCCATCTACAATCAACGCAAGCGTGATCCTCTCCCATCCACGCTTGCCCTCTTCCACATTTGTAGCCTTACGCCAGTACCTAGACGACTTGCTCTTCACGATATCTCGGACATTGAGCATGATACCGTGCAGAGTACGCGAGTACAAAAACTTGTCTTCATTGTACGACGTCACCGCAATAAGAATATCAGTCTCGCGGGGAGGCGAGTACAAGGTTTGTCGCAGAGACCATCCGTTCTCAGCGGTAAAATCATCTGGATCGCATGTAGCAGCCGTGTACCGCATATGACTGAACTCATGTGCTCCAGGCCCGGATTTATACACATTCTCCGTGGCGTTCAAAATCGCAGTAGGGACTTTGTATTCCGCAATGAAGTTTCCATGTGTGAGTTTAACCCTACGCTTGATTCCCCGTTTGACGTTCTGCCTTCGCAGCCAGCCCGTGTTGAGCGATACGACGGAGGAACGCGAGGTATTGACTCGGGGAGAGTAAGGTGAGCCTGGCGGAAGGTATGGAGAATTGAGGAATGGAGAGTTGGGTGGGGGTATAGATATGTTTTTGAGGTAGGAAGATGGAGGTGGACCGCGAGGCGGAGACGGCGTCCGCGGAGAGCTGGGGTACCGGGGTGAAGGAGGAGGAAGGCGGGGAGACTTGAGGATAGACGGGGGAGCCAAGAACGGTGATCTAGGAGGATGAGCTGCAGACCCTGGGGCAGGGCTGTCTGGTCTGTGGGCAAGGTAAGATGTCGAGTTTCTGTTGAAACGGGTTGAGGCTTACAAAGGAGGATAGACATAGTCATCATTCAGGTGCGGCGGGTAATGTTCTGACGCTAATGTTAGTAACCATGTGTGGTAGCTACGCAGGGTACTCACTCTCGTCGCCGCTGACATATCCCAAGCTCTCTGTAGAAGAAGCAGCGGGTAGAGTACAGTCACTGTCGCTGCCACTGCCGCCGGTAGAGTGACTTTGATGAGAAGGGGGTACAAGGAGGGACGTGGAGTTCTCCGAGTCCGAGTTGGAGTAGCACGAGTCGGACGACTCGATGGAGTCCTGAGGGATATGACGTGAAGACATTTGTTGCAAAGTCAATCAAGTCAGTCGATACCAGCGACGAGAACGATAAGCAGCCCAGCTGCGGTGCGAGGACCAGCGCACACAAAGAAAGGAGAAAGTGGGGGTGAGGCGTCAAGCACTACCACGCAAAACATGGGCAAAATGCGGTTAATAAATGTTGAGAGTGAAACACAGCCGAGATGTGATGCATTGATGATGGAGATGGAACACGAGATATGTGTTGCAAGTGCCAAGTGACCAAACGCGGTAAACCGATGACCAAAGAAGGGAGTGTGGGAAAGTGTCGGGTGAGTGGAAACAGGAAGTTGAAAATTCAGTGACAGGTGAAGATGTTCCGTTGCGCCCAGCCTCTTCGCAGACTCTCCTCTCTTGCTGGTAAACGCCGTCCGGATCCATTCACCATCCTCGCACCCCATCTCCAGTCCCTCCGCACCGACCTTCTCGATCTTCTGGGCTCGGGCCATCCTGCACTCACTGAGCTCACCCAGTATTACTTCCACCACCCCTCGAAACAGATCAGACCTCTCCTTGTCCTCCTTCTCTCCCAAGCAACAAATGGTCTTGGCAAGAACTGGAACCTCAAACTCTGGGAGTCCACCCATCCCGCCGCAGGTGGCCGGAAAGACGAACTCGATATCCCACTCTCTCCACCTGAAGTACTCACAGACTACAACCCCCAATTCCCAACCCACACAAGTGCATTCAGTGAACCCTTTGTCCTGGCACCCGACCGCTCACGCTCCCACCGAAAACCATATCCACATAATGCAAAACCGCCACCTCCAGCGGAAGATGTGCAACCTACACTCCCAACGCTACATACACCTACTACCATCCTCCCTACCCAACTCCGTCTGGCTCAAATCGTGGAAATGTTGCACACAGCTTCATTGCTACATGACGACGTGATAGACGGCTCCGCCCTTCGACGTGGCGCACCCTCCGCCCCATCCTTGTTCACGAATAAACTCTCCGTCCTAGGCGGAAACTTTGTGTTGGGACGCGCGTCAGCCGCACTGGCACGCTTAGGTGACCAGGAAGTGACCCAACTCATCGCTAGTGTCATCTCTAATCTCGTCGAAGGCGAGATTCTACAAATGAAAGATGTTGTCCAACCCAAATCAGAGAACTTTAAATCCAAAACCGATGGTGAGGGGTGTGGGAAGTACCAAGACGCGTGGAATACCTACCTACAAAAGACCTACCTCAAGACCGCGTCGCTCATGGCCAAGGGCGCGCGATCTGCTGTCGTGCTGGGTGGGTGTGCAGAGGGTGAAGTTTGGAAAGAGGTCGCGTACGCGTATGGGCGAAATCTCGGTATTGCATTCCAGGTATGTCACCACTTCAATCCCTCTGTGGACCCTTTCCATTGCCTCCCCATCTGACTCTGGTATTGTAGCTTGTAGACGATGTCCTGGACTACGAGTCCGCTTCTGCCACACTCGGTAAACCGGGCAACGCAGACCTTCAACTCGGTCTCGCAACCGCACCGGCTCTTTACGCATGGGAAGAGTACCCCGAAATGGGCGAACTAATAGGTCGTAAATTCGAGTCTGCCGGAGACGTTGAAAAGGTGAGCTCCACTTCTCCCGTCCTTTCCCACATATGCTCAAATCTTCTCATCCCCGGCTATTTTAGGCCCGGAATCTCGTGCACAAATCATCCGCAATCCCACGCACAAAACAACTCGCACTGGCATATGCCGATGAAGCGAAGAAAGTGCTCCAAGAGCTCCCCGAGAGCGAGGCCAGAGATGCGCTCGAGGTTTTAGCAGAGCGCGTCGTTGGGAGGAAATATTAGATATTGGTCTTAATCTGTTAGGGTATCACGCAATACTAATGACCCTTAATGTGATATTCACGTTCTGAATGGTAAACTTGATGTTGGTCTCCAAGTTGTGCTTTGCAGCTTCTGTGGGGTGCTAGGTGATAAAAGGTAAGATTGTTCAGATTGTCAGGCATTAATGGGGTAGTGGTAACCTGGGTCGTTGCCATATCTCGAATCTCGTCGAGTGATGAGTTCGACCCGCCGGGGGTTCGATTCCCCCTTAATGCATTGGATAGTGCAGGCACTACTGTTTGTTTTTTAACTTCATTATCTTTCTTAAACGGTCGTGGAAAGTCAGGATTGGCTCCCGTCCACCAACGAGGTCGAGACTTCAACACATTGTGTACGCGTAGTCTGACGGCCGCAGATACATGCAATGTTGATGTCAAAGCAAAGACAACCCGCACGCGTGCATTGCATTGACTTACCCAGAGCGTGAGAACTCTAATCTGAAACCTCTTGCCTTCACCAATGTCGCTACAACCCAAACAGCTGGACAACGTCGGGCATATACCGCAAGAAATATTCAATTTGGTTGTCTATCATGCAAGACACAGCCGCACTCGCCTCCTAAACCTCTGCCTTGCCGCTTCATGCTTCCGGCAAGAAGCTCAGAGGCACCTATATCACGAGATTCATATTAAAAACGACAGCTGCCCCCCGGGCACTTGGAGGACCTTCACCATTGGTATTTCCAGGGCTTCCCAGCCCTTCTCCACCCTCACTCAACATAACCCCGCTCTTGTGAAACATGTCCGAATCCTGTACCCCAGCATCTTTCTCCGTGACGATGACCGAGGATATCGGTCTCTCCTGAACCAGAGCATCGCTCTCATGAACAACATCGAGGAGCTAACGCTTTGTCACAGTATTTCAGACGAGATCTTTCCAGC
The DNA here is from genome assembly GCA_018524685.1 of Podaxis sp. MADm22. NCBI lineage: Eukaryota > Fungi > Basidiomycota > Agaricomycetes > Agaricales > Agaricaceae > Podaxis > Podaxis sp. MADm22. The sequence continues at coordinate 92,868 of JAEUWO010001230.1, forward strand.
CTGCACATCGCTACGACTACGTACCTTTGGATGCAATCGAGCATGTGACTCCCTCAACTTCCGTACTAGGATCCTTGATTTCCTCACCACACACCACCTGACCTCAAATCTCTTTTCATCGTGTGGAACTGTGATGAACCTTTCCCAAACACACACTGCCGCAATTTAACATCGCTTGTTGGTGATCGCAATGCCGTTGAACAAGTTCTTCCTGGTCGCGAGTGTACGATCACCAACCTCACATGGGCGCCTGTGAGGATGGAAGATGTCAGTATCCCTAGAATCGATAGAATTATCCCTGGACTCTCCAATATCCAGATTTTCACTCTTGGGGGTTTTCTTCATCGACCGAGTCTCGCAGGCTTCGCTCCATATCTGCAATGTCTGCAGGACAGCATTGGACATACATTTATTTAGGGTTAATTTCCTCCTAAACATTTCACATAACTTGCTGATAACTCGAGACTTATCTAGGTTGATATTTTGGATGAATTCAATTATGTGCCCAGTCTTTCAAACCTCCGTGTCTTCATCTGGTCTTCCACTCCATTTGTGCACGTCGACTGGGACTCAAACCCCCAGTATCCCGAGAAAAGCAGCAAGATTTAGCCACTAAATGGTTTGGAGAGATGAAATCACTGCAGATGGTGTATTTCCAGGTTGCTGGGAGCAATTCCAAGCCAAATTCGCGTTACCTCTGTCGGAGGCAGAACAAGGATCAACCTACTTTTGTTAGTCTCCAGAAGGCCATTAAAGAACATGGACTTCTTTAGTGGTTTTTGTAGGATGTAATGATAGGACGATGTCAATGAATTTGGTTCGAGAGGATATTTGTATTGAGTCTGGGCATAGGACATTTGTGCAGGGTTTCATATGGCTCATTGGTGCATTCTTCATGACGTGCCAGCCTCTGACAATCCATCATCTCGCAAAACCCTATTCTAGTGCTAGTGCGTGATGAGTAAGGTAAGGAAGAGGATGTCTCGAATCTTGTCGAGTGATGGGTTCGACCCACTGGGGGTTCGATTCCCCCTTAATGCAGATAGGTTCCCGTACAGAAGAACACTTTTTAATTATGGCTGGGAGCAAACATATACTTTCCCCCATTTATTCAGAATTTTAATTTCGGATCATGGGAATGAGGATATTTGCAAGTCCTGAGACTGTGTACTGTGAGAACCCAAACCCGAATCCCTTGCCTTCACTGATGTTGCTACAACCCAAACAGCTGGACAATATTGGGCATATATACCGCAAGAAATCCTCTATATGTTTGATTGTCCAGCATGCAAGACACTGCTGGAACAGCCTCCTAAACCTCTGCCTTGCCTCTTCATGCTTCCAGCATGAAGCTGAGAGGCTCCTATATTATGAGATTTGCATTGAGAACAACAGCCACCCTCCAACTGGTACAAGGGCCTTCACCATTAGTGTTCAGAGGGCTTACTGGCTATTCTCAACTCTCATGCATAACCCCACTCTTGCAAGACATGTCCAGAGGCTGTGCCATGGCATCTTCTTAGCTGATCAAGAAGAATACTGGTCTCTCCTGAATAAGAGCATCACTCTGATGACCAACATCAAGGATTTGACCTTTTATTGCAATGTCCCACTCAGTCTCTTTCCAGCCTGCAAGTCACTCCAGCTGCAGACCTTTGAATGTGATAATCGACACCTCTTTCCTGATTCTTCCAATTTCCATACCACCCTCCTTGATTTCCTTGCCATACAATATGATCTCAAATCACTTTCAATCAGATGGAGTAGGAACACACCTTTCCCAGTGACACACTGCCACAATTTATAATTACTTACTGGCAATTGCCACACTGTCAAAGAGATTCTTCCTGGTTGATCAGTCTCACTTGGGTGTCTGTGAGTGAGGGAGCTCATGATATTCTTGAAATTGATGGAATTATTCCTGGACTCTCCAACATCCATACTTTTTCTTTTGGGGGTTGTCATTTGCAGCCAAGTTTCACCAACCTCTCTCCATATCTGCAATCTCTGCAGGCTCTACACCTAATAGGAACAGCAAAGAATATATGTCAATCATAGGTTAATTCTGTCCTACACATTTTGTGTAGTGTGCTGACAACTTGATGTTTATTCAGGTCAATATTTTAGATGAATGCAATCACATACCTGATCTTCCAAATCTCTGCATCTTTGTCTGGTCTTCCTGTTCCTTTGTGGAGACAGACTGGGACTCACACCCCCTAATATCCCTAAGAGAGCAGCAAGATTTAACCACCAAGTGGTTCAGAGAGATGAAGTCACTGCAGTTGGCATATTTCCAGGTTGCTGGTTCCAAATTCAAGCCCAATTCATATTACCTCCATTGGAAGCAGAACAAGGATAAACCCACCTTTGTTGATTTGCAGAAGGCTGTTAGAGCACATAGTTTTATCACATAGTTTTTGTAGGATGTAACAATAGGTGAGTGTCAATATTTTGGTCTGGGAGAATATTTGTATTGAGTCTGGATACAGAATGTTTGTGTAGAATTTCATATGATTCATTAGCCCATTCTCTGTGATGTGCTGGCCTATGACAGTCTTAACATGTTATAGGGAGTTGGCATAGCTGGCATTGACAGTATATGAGTCTTAATCTATTAGGGTATCACTCAAAACTAGTGGTCTTTAATATGATGTTTTGCATTCTGAATGATGAGCTTGTAGTTGGTGTTGACATTGTGCTTTGAACTCTTGTGGAGTGTTGGTGATAAATGATAAGATTGGCTACACTATTGGGCATCAATTGGGTTAGTGATAACCTGCATTGTTGCCATGTCTCAAATCTCATCAAGTGGTGAGTTTGACTTGCCAGGGGTTTGATTCCCCCTTAATGCATTGGATAGTGCAGGTGATACTGTTTTGCTTTTTAATTTCATTATCTTTTTTAAAACAGTTGTGGAAAGTTGAGATTGACCTCCACTCACTGATGAGGTCAAGACCTCAACACATTACATATGTGTAGCCTGACAGCTGCAGATGCAAGTGATGTTGATGTCAAAGCAAAGACAACCCACATGTGTGCATTGCATTGACCTGCCCAGAACATGAGAACTCCAATCTGAAACCCCTTGCCTTCACCAATGTTGCTATAACCCAAACAGCTGGACAACATCAGGCATATACCACAAGAAATATTTAATTTGGTTGTCTATCACATAAGACACAGCTGCACCTGCCTCCTAAACCTCTGCCTTGCTGCTTCATGGTTCTAGCATGAAGCACAACAGTTCCTATATTACAAGATTCATATTAAAAACAACAGCTACCCTCCAACCACTTGGAAGACCTTTTTTTTTAAAAAAAAATCTGAGTTTATTGCAATAGACTAGCTACTACAAACAGGTATATGATAGCAGTCCCAATACCAAAACTAGAGAGAAAAGGAAGAGAAAGAAAAAGGGGGAAATGAAGAGGATAGGAAGTATGGAGCTAGCTAGAGACAATGAAACAAGAAGAGAGATACACTGACTTATCAGAATGTGAAATAGAGAGAGAAAACTTGAAATAGAAGAGATGTGGGAGTGGGGAGCTACCTACAAGACAAGATGAGAAAGAGAGGGGCCCTTCAATGTACATCTGGGACTCTGTTGGCAGTGATGCACTCTCTCTGGATGAGGTAGTAGGTGGCAAACTCCTCTTGAGTAAGTGGTCCTTGAATCTGGTCTGCAAAAGAGAATGCAGCTGGATTGCATTTGAGGAAATTGATGAGCCAGTAGAAACTGTCACAGATTCCTACTGGATATTGAAAATACTTACAGTGGTCAAGGATGTGGTTGCAGGTTTCAAGCAGTTCTCCACACAGACAGGAAGTGATGTAGTGCCTGGGGAAGAAGTGCTGTCAAAAGGCACCAATGGGCATGTGATTAGTAATGCAACAGGTGAAGTGTGTGCACAGTTGGGCATCTCAGCCAAGGGGTGAATTGAGCCAAGTTCTGCCTTTGGTGTACTTGGGCATGAGAGGTTGTTCAGTGGGGTTGATGAGAGGAAGCCATGAGTGACCACAGTAGGTGGGGTTGTTCATGAGAGTGTGCCATTTATTGAGGCATTTTTTGGTGTAATAGTTGTGAACAAACCTGAAGGATGTGCAGAAAGGCTGTTGTCTATTATTGTCTATCTATAGAGCCCTTTACAGGTAACTCCTACCTCTTTTGGATGACATGGAATCAACTTGAGCCAGAACCTGACTATTTTTAGCTGTATCAGGCTGACTGGTGTAGGATTTAGTCCTCTCAAGCCAAGGGAGCATTCTCTGACATCCCTTGCTATAGCCCATGGCTTGATCCAGGTGCTACCCTGGGGCTACTTCCCATTACCCAGTAGCTGGTTCAGTTATGCCATCAAGGCCTGGATCTCCATGCTTAACACATCTGTGCTCTACACCTTGCAGGCACTGCTACTGGATTGGTTCCCAAGGTCACTCCAGAGGTACTTGACATAGGGTCATTGGCCAGCTAACTGTTGACACCCTCAATCCAGAGATTGGGTTATGCCTACTAACTACTGGAACTATGCTAAAGCAAACCAGTAGGGGGTATCCTGTTCTGGCCAGCTTTTTTCAGCATGCTTCCAGATTGGACTGTTTTTTTCCCAAAATCCCCCTCTTATAATGCTCTATTTCCAGTAATAGCCTGAGATATACCCCAGATTAAGCTCCTTTACCAAGGGAGCACCACCACCTTCAGCCAGTATATCAGACTTGGGTGAAGCACACAGCTTAGTCACACCATTCAGTATGACATTACTACATAACTTGCTGCATGGCTGAGTAATTTACCCATGCCAGCCTGGGAGATCTCTCTCTAGACATTTGAAAGCTAGTTTAATCCTAGAGAGTACTAGCAATCAGTGTGCCTGGAACCACCCAAGACCCAAACAGGACCATACAACTATTTCAGAGTCACCTGAGATTATTGCTAAGCAACTATGCTTCACACACTAGTAGCCTCTGAAGAAATGCATCCCCAGGGGTTTGAACTCAGGACTACACAGCTGAAAGGTCTAGCAGGAATAAAGCCTATATCCAAACCCCTCAACCATATGGCTGACTTGGAGGACCTTCACCATTGGTATTTCCAGGGCTTTCCAGCTCTTCTCAACCTTCACTCAACATAATTCTGCTCTAGTGAAACATGTCCAGGTCCTGTACCATGGCATTTTTCTCTATGACAATAACCAAGAATATTGGCCTCTCCTGAGTGTTACAAGGTTCACCTTCCTTTTCCAGCAACCACCATCATCTACTCGTTGGTCGGTTGTACTTAG
>JAEUWO010001231.1:0-68007 GCA_018524685.1 Podaxis sp. MADm22
TGCACACCTATCTTCTTCCCCTTCGCCCCTTCCTCATCTTTACTCCAACATCAGCCTCAAGTCCCTGTGCCCTCATCCTCTCTCTCACCTCCTTCTCCCTCTGATGGTCCTCATCCAATAGTCCAACAACCGAGATATCATCAAAGCTTTCCATCTCCTCAACAGCCTGCCCGACTTCTCGACTCTCCCAACCCTTCCAGATATCTTCCACATCCGGTGTTGGCGGCGCGGCATCATTGACACTTACGCTCGCACTCGTACATGAGGTCCCGGACTCGGCACTAATACCTGTTGCACCCTTGACAGCGGAGTCCCCAGTACTCCTCGCAACGCCCAAAAAGTCCTCATCTTCCTCATCAAACTCCAGTGGAACACTGATACTATCTTCTCCATCCCTCCTCGGTCCCAAACTTGGCGAACGAACTTTGCTCTTATGGTACGAACTCGAAATCTCCCTTCTGATCCTTCCGAGACCCTCGGACATGCCGTCTCCAAGCCTGCGAATCGGAATCGAATTTCTGATGAAGGCAGGAGTCTTGAGAGAGGATATCGATTGAGCCCCGGAAACACCGTTCGGATACATGGGCAGAATCGTCGGCACAGAAGTCGCGTAGTCACCAACAAGATCTCCTGCAAGAGCAGACGCAAGAGGCTCGTCGAATGATGAACTAACAGCGCGTTGAAGGTCGAGATCTTCGACGAAGCGGTCACTTGTGTTATTCAACCCGACGCCGACGCTGACTTGGACTTCTCGACGGACGTGGATCTTGTGGCCGCGGACGTCGAATTGATATTGCCGCAACAACGCATGATAGTCTTCGCCAAGAGTCCAGAACGTAAACTGGTGAGAGAGGTAGAGAGAGCGAGGGAGAACCTGTGGCGAACGAGAGCAGGTCGAAAGCTCAGCTCGAGCAAGCCAGCTAGAACAAACAACGTAAGTCATACCCGTGCACAAGATAACAATGGAACACATACTCGGCGCCAAAGACTCCCTTCGGCCGTGCAACGATCCCTGAGACTTCATCAATCGGCTTGCGGATCTCCCCCCAATCTCTCTTTCTTTGTAGATTCCATGTTGCAACCAGTGATCCCTGTCCAACCAGTTCCGCCATCGCATCCTGGCCTCCTTGCCCTCCTTGAGCAGTTCCTCCTCCGCCAGCTGTAGTTGAAGTGGATGAGGCACGACTCAACGCACCGGGAGATGCGCTAAGTCTCCCAGGGCTTCCGACGGCTCCAGGCATCGACCTCGAAACAACACCCATAGCAGATGTCGAAACCGAACCGAGGCCCAGTTGATCTCTGGGACGTTGATCGAGAGTGATTCGGCGAAGTGAAAGCATGCCGTCTGCAGGATCGAACACAAGAACGTCTTGAATGTTTCCCGCGCGACGTAAACGATTGGGTGAGGTGGGTGGGGAAGAAGTTGGATCAGTGAATTTAGGGGGCGCCGATGGCAACAAGCTCATAGGAACCTGCACATCATCGGGGTGCACAAGCATAAACGCGAGAGGGGCATGGGACGATTCCAACTTGGGGCTCTTCCCTGGGCGAATGCGAACAAGGGGCGTGACCTCTACAAGGTGGGATTGCTAAGAGTAGTCAGTCGGCGCACACGATCCATCGAGCAAATACTCACCAACTCATCGATATTCCTGACTTTTCCCTGCAAATGCCCCCCAACATCTGGGCGCCCACCAAACGGGTTTGTCGGAAACACATGAACTGTCCTATTCCTCGTCGCGATAGCCACCCACCTCCCGTCCCTCGCTGAATCCACACCCTCGACCAATACCGACGTCCGCCCCCTCCTCAGATCATATAGCCTCACCGCATCGCTAGTCTTTCTGTCCTCAGTTCCGTCTCCTTCCGCGCGCCGTGGGCAGATCGCAAATACCCGCACCACCTGTCCATTCTCTGGGACAGAAATGAGCTTACACCCGTCCTTCGAAAATGCCAGGTACGCAATAGGCTGGCTCCTCGATGTCTTGAACTCCGAAACCTTGATCGGCATATCAGCCCCATCAAGCAAACCTTTCAAATCGAGTACTGTAACATAATATCCTGAATCCACAACCGGGTTCGTATGCGGGGAGACAACTTTGTCCTTCTCTAACTTGATAACTGGCGATGTCGTCGAGAACGGCCGTTCATCAGTCGGGGCGCTTCTTGAAAAGAATCGTGCACCAGCAGGGGTGACGTTCGAGCCACCAGCGTCTGCGACCCTATTCTTTGCCGCCTCGTACGCAATTCCACCCAGAAACTTCATCCCACTCAACACGGTCCCTCCAACCTTTAAGGCTGCATTCCCAAGATCGCTCTGTGCGAATCCAAAAGGCGAAGACGAGGTACTGGAGAGCGACGGTCCAGAACCAGTAGAGGACGTGGATACACGACGTGGTTGGTGTGGCGAAGGGGAAGCAAAAGCGAGAAGACGCTGGGATAGCGCAAAGACAGGCGCGGGAGGGGGTTTCGGCGGTTGTTCTATCGGCGTAGTTTGAGCTGCTAATGATACATTTGATACAGGCGAGAACGTTGCAAGAGATGCTGGAGAGAGGGTCCACAAAGTGTGAAAAGTCGAAGCCGAAAATATATGTACAGTCGGGGGCAAAGTTGTACTCTATGCACTGAATCAATAAACCAGAGGGAGATGAGATCAACATAGTACTCACAATTACAATAAAATGGTTATTAGATTGAAAAGTAGAAGCCATACCAGGTAATGCAATCCTTTGCACAATCTGATGGGTATTGAGCGAATAAATGAAAAGCGCCGAGTGAGTCGGCGAGTCGGACGCAGACATGAGGATTCCAAGGAGCGGACGGTGGCTTACAAGCAAGTCACCACGAAGATCAGATGGCGGCGGGAGGATGGCTGTATGAACAAAAGTGTTGAACCCAACGGTGCGGCCAACGACGTCGAGGACCCATTCCTCCGACGAGTGTCTAAGGTTGAGTATTTCGGTGACAGACCCGAGATCATGGCAGTCCCAAATCTGGATACCCGACATATATCCAATCACCAACACGCGGCTATCAAAGTCTCAGAAAACAATCAGGAGATCAACGAGAAGACATCACCTGTGAGAAAGGATGTCCCAGCGGGCCCAAGCGATGACATCGGCGTGGGTATCCTCCAGAGACGAACGGGGATATGACGCAATAGCGTCAGTACCCAGCGCTCTGGTAACACCTGAAGGGGGGCGGGTGGGCGGCGCGGAAGCCTCGCGGTGCGGGTGCCGCCTGTGATGTTCGAACGGCTGGCTGTCTTGTTGATAAGGGCTCTCCTGTCGGGAAAGGTCCGGATCAACAGAGAAGCGACCGTAGCTCAGAGGGCGCGAGACCATGGGTGGTGAAGGCCCAGCGGAAGGGACGGGGATATGGATCGAGGAAGGAACGTAGGTGCGAATAGCATCGGCAGAAGAGCGGATGGCAGCAGAAGCAGAAGACTTGATGGCAGATGCAGACTGGGGAGCGTAGGTCTTGATTGTACGGGAGATAGACTGGAGTCTAGTTGGAGACCTGTGGAATGAGTCAGAGTGGGACATGAAGGAGAGGAGGAACAGCGACAACGTGTTTACATACCTCGGCACAGTGGGAGTGCGTGTATGACCTGCACTCGTCACATAGGATGCTTCTACCGCCTCATCTTGGTGATACTGCGCATGGATCCTGGGCGGAATGGGCAGGGGCGGTGTCTCTGGCCGCGGATATTCATCTTCGGGGAGCTGTGCCTCTCTGAAAGGAGGCGAGGTATACTGGTTGTCTGGTTCAAAGTCTATAAGGCTATCGAGCGCAGAGCTTGCTGCAAGAGGCTCTGGGGCAAGAAGCGGGACATCTGGGAGCGGGGTTGGAAGGAGGGGAGGGGGAGATAGAGCCTGTTGTTTCTTGCGAGCATTGCGAGGCATAGAATAGATAACTGTAGCAGGGTCGTAATAGATGGTCAGAGCAAGTGAATGCCAGACCAGATAGAGTAGAGTTCTGTCGTTGTCGTTGTCGTGGTCAGTGAGTAAGAGCTGTTTGTTCGTCGTTGGGGCCAACGGCGAGCGCACAGAGCGATCCATAAACAGCAATCACGTGATAGACTCATTTATCACTGCAGCCATGTTTTATTACAGATACAACTACAAGTATAATCCTCATAATGCAGGGTATAACCGACAACAATGCGTATTTCAGATAGCAAATCATCATTTCAATCCTCATCGTGATATCGTCGACCGCCAGCATGTGAGCTGCTGCTGTTCGCCTCGGCAGCATCAACAGCCTCCAGCAGCTCTTCGTCCGCTTCTCGTACTGCACGAATAATGTCCCGGCCCTTGCGTCGTGGCGGAGGTTCGTCATCATCGTCAATTTCATACTCCTCGTTATCACCGTCTCCCTCGGCATCAGCATCTACCTCTGCTTCCGCATCCGCATCTGTCTCTCCATCTACCTCGACCCTTCCACTCGGTGACGGATCCTTGCCATCTCCAGATACTGACCCAGATGCTAATGGTGACCGTTTCGCAGGCACTGTAAGATGCGTCTGCGGAGGTGCTTGCGGCTGCTGCTTCGACCCTGGCCGTCCGTTACGTGAACTCGAACGACTACTGCGACCGGCATTCTCATCATCGTCCTTTATTGACGCAATTGCGGGGGGTGGACTCATTGCGCGTCCCGTCTTGCCAGGGCTTGATGAGTTCATCACTGTTCTAAAGCTCATTTGACTTCCATTGTTACCCTGAGTTTGCTGTGACTGATGCGTAAGGACCGTATCTGAACGTTGAAGGCTCCGCTCCCCAGGATGCTGTACAACCACATGTGATCCTGCACGCCCAAGTGTATTGGCGTTTGCGAGCTGTTGTTCCAGTGTACCGCGTCTCTCCACCCGCTTCATCTTTTTCCGGCACCTGTAGGGTCGTTAGCGAGTGTGTCAACCTGGGTTTCTGGCTCACTAACCTATCACATACAGTCCCTGGTCCCATCGGACCGGGACCCCACTTCTCGACACATTTCCCGTCCTTGTACCGTCCAGGGAGACCACATTGTCGGCAGATCCGCTGCCCTTCTGCATTCGTAGGCGGAAAAGCTGCCACCGGTGGCGTGGGCACAGGTGGCGTTTCGATCGGACCTGCATGGTTTTGGGTCAGGATTGCCATAACCAGAAGTTCATTTCACCCACCGAGATTACTGGCGCTTGCTGCGGGAGTAACACCACCCGTGAACTTTTGTTTTTTCGGTGGGGCGCCCGTGACGACGGGCGCAAAGTGATAGGGCTGGGCCTGGTTTGCGGGGCCCAGTGGCCCAGGGTGATCAACACGAGGTCGGTTTGCGGGGTAGGGTGGTGAATCCGGGTGAGAACGTTGCACGGACGGGTATGCATTCGGCGGATGAAGGGTCTGTGAGTGATTGTTGGTGCTGTTCGCATTATGTGGCCGTCGGGTCTGGGTTCCGTTGGTTCCATTTGATTCTGCGGCAGTGGCTTGTAGGAGCATTTCATCCACCGATGAGATTGACTTTTCCGAGGAACGGCTTCGGGAACGGTGACCGCCGGGACGAATCATGCGGGGCTCCCGGCGAACGCGATAGTCGTCATAGGTTTGCGGATGGGCTGGGTAAGCCTGTGTGAGGAGGATCAGAACGGAAAATCAAGTTTGTGATGATGATGGACGCACGGGGTCAGGGTAGCGTCGGCCGCGATCGTCGTTGTCGCCTCTTGATCGCTTGGCGGGAGGCTGTGGAAAGTTCGAGTCCATGCTCGGGGTACGTGGCCGCCGCCCTGGGTTGGGATTTGGGTGCGGTGGGAGGGGTGGAAAGACGTGGGAAGAGTTCTGGTGCTGGTCCCAATCAGAGCTGGCGATGAACGAGGTAGCAACAGACTCACTGAAGCAGGAGCATAGGGCGTAAGTGAGGGCAGTGAGAGTGTCGCGTTGTCTCCAGAGACGATACGAGCAAAGTGAGAACGGGCATCGTGAGCCCTGTGTTCAATATGAGCAAGATAGCGTTCGAGAGAGAGCCAGTTTTCTTGGATGGCGCGTCTGCGGGCCTCAGCATCGTCCCTGGCGCGCTCTGCACGAGAGAGGCGATCCTCATAGTCCATGATCATTCTTGCGACATCTGGAGACTGACCAGAGGACGAAGAGACCTCTGCAGCGGACTGCTGAATGGTTTGGAGACCGACGAGGAGACGCTCTGCTTTTTCTGCGCGTTTCTTTGTTGTTGCAAGCTCGCGCCTGAGGCTGTCAACATCCTTGTAGGCGTCAGCGAGGAGGGTAGCGAGCTGGGAGTTTGAATATTCAGCAGCGTCGTCGGTGTTGTCCATAGTGTGGTTTGGAACAGAAAGCCGTCTTCCTGATAAGTGCGCGCATCGTGACGCATCGTGACGTATCGTGACCAAGTCACATCCCCCATCTCGGCACCGCCCGCGTCACACCCGTGCCTCGTGGCCGACTCCCCTCCCATAAATGGCATATCGTCGTTGGGGTTCCCGCCTGCCGACCGAGGGCCCGACCCAGCGGAGGCTGTAGATATCTCGAGATAGTTCTTCTAGCACTGCCTACAATACTATACATAGCGTACTGTACACATCCGATACACACGTTTTCGCTGTCCTCGTGTACTCCTTGCCCCCTTCTGCCGACCGCTCTCCCAGCGGCGCACCAAGTCCACCCGCTTTCCCGGAATAATCGCTTCACACACCATCTCCCCTTCTTTTCAGATTTTCTGTATCATATGATGTCTGTTAGCCGCCCGCAAAGCCCATCCTGCGCCTCACTCCCCCGCTCATGTCCTCGGCTACACCGCTTCTCTCCGCTCCTGTGAACACCCCTTCCTTCTCTAGCCCCGGCTTATCTCGCCATCCGATCCCTTTTCTCCTCCGCCCCCTCTCCCACGCCTTCACTCCATCCAACAACCGTCCAATCAGCTCTTGCCCGCCCACCTGTCATGAGTAAGTGTAATACAGTCCCCAAACGCTTATCCATGAACCCATTACCCCACCTCCCGCACACGTGTACCCCCCCTCATCTTGACCAATCATCCACCATCAGCGGCCGCCGTGTCACATCCTCACTCCCCGCATCCGGCCCAAGAATGGCTATCAATGCCGTAAAGCCTTCCGTGTATGTTCCTCCGAGTCTGTGGCTAGTTCACTTCCCTCTCAGAAGCCGTTCTATGTGTGTGATCCCGAGATCTCAGAAGCAGAAGACTTCTTTCTCAGTAGGCTGTGCGGTAGCCCACTAACCAACAACTCTACTAACTCATTCTCAACACATACCTTCACACCACTACCGCCGTTCAAATATACTCCCGAGCCCCCATCCCAGAATCCACAGCCCAGTCGCCGGCTATAGCCTCTCCGGAGCCATCACACCACACCCGCCGAGACTCTCCATCCAAGCCTCGGTCCCACCAAGCACGAGGCACAACCTGAGCCTTCAAGCGCAGAAACAGAGTAAACCAAGCACCATCAACGCGTTCTAACTTTCCGACTCCTTGTCGTCACCCCAGCTTCTTTTCGACGCCCCCAACTCTCCTGCAACGCGTAAACTTCGTGTCCACCGCACTCTTCCAGCGGAATCCGAGGCGCAGCCCACGCCCCCAACGTCCTTGTGTTCCACGCACTGCGCCACCACTGTAATCAACACGATGTACCTTGGTACTGGACGCACTGCACTGCAATCCGCATACCTACTTTCATCCTGAAGCTTTACACTTAATGTCCGCAGCCTCGGCCGCACCACGTTCCTGTTCATCCCAGTCTGAGCGCAACTCCAACGCAGTGGACTGGGAGTCTTCCTTTCTCTCCCGAATTCCTCTTCACCATTTTCCGCACTCGCAGCAAATAGAATGTACCGATGGAGTAACTGCAATGATCCTCAGGGTCATAAACTCTCCTGAATGAACCTTGCACATCCGCAACTGCCTCCTCACCTCAGCTCGGAGTCGCACTTGGCGCTATAAATAGTCACTTAATTCAGTTTTTCAAATCGCCCACTTCCGTTGTCAATACAGTAGGGTACACTACATTGTAATAAATCGCATACAGCCTCAATCATTCGCGCTCACTCACCCCAATCACACCGCCATACACAGTGGTAAGAATGGATATGGCCATAAATCCCCCTCCCACCTCGCATGAATCACGGTGATCTCTGATATGATATCACATCATCGGATATATTCTCAACTTGATCCCGAACTCTGATACCATAACAAGATTTGACCATCCAAGTACCGCCCCCTCATCAGCGTATCACCCTACTTCCAATTCACCGACCCCCCCGGAATTCCTCGCCCCAGAAGTAAGCAGATATCCCTAAAGGACATAGAGTCCGCCCATTCATAGATTCCCCCAGTCTGATGGTCGTTTTCGAATTCCAGAAGATTTCATTGAACTCTGCCACGGCGGCTAATAATAATACATTTTCCCTATCTTCCCTGGAGACAGGCCCTGCAAACTTGCATACAAGGAAACGTCTTGTCATCGGTGCCCTACGCCGAAAACCTAAATGCAGGGTATCCTTGTCATAGATCCCGACATATCGTACCACCCCAGGAATTTGGAGAAAGGCTGATCGAGCGAATTCAAACGCGGTTAGGGAACGCAGCCTCCTTCGGCGACGGTCACTTTCTGACCGGTCGGAGCTTTACAAATCACCTCGTTAATTGAAGTCCAGTTAATCCGAGACAGAGCACGTACAGGTACACCGTTGCCATTAAATGATGTTAATGCAATGACAAGCTGAGGCGCCTCATTCCGATCTACGCCCGCAACAAAAGAAAAAAAAAATGAAAATGAGTCCCTGGGCCTTTCATTTCCGAACCGCAAACCATGCTTGGGCACGACATACCGGTACTCCGGCTGGAATAATGCGTCCTTCCAAGAGACGATAGTCCGCTGCTGACGTTCACACCCACAATCTTGGAGCCATCTCGCGTCGGCCGAAGCAGCAATCTGGATGGCAAAAGCCAAAGACGACAGAGTGATGAGAAATGGAGAGAGAACATATTATCAGCGCGTAACCGCAGCCGGACAAGAAAACGCCGTACGCAGTTAATAGCGAGTTCGAATACACTTCATCCCAAGATCATCAAACCTAAGCGGCGAAAGAAAAGCAAAGCGGCATACATTTCGCGAGCACCAGGTAGATCGCTACCCACACCTCTGCATCCAGTAATCGAGTCAAAGTACAGTTAGCTCCAACGTGAAGCGCCGGAAAGCCCCGCGGCGAATGAGACTAGACCTACGGTTTCTCATGATCTGGAACTATAAAAAAGGCGTACTTCTCAGTGCCACATTGAGGACTAGTTTGAATAGAGAAGGTCACTGACGCAGACGATGACTAGCACCGAAGTGATGCTGTCATGAAGTTAGAGATTAGTTAGGCTCGTCAAGGAAGAGGCTTTCTTAGTCCAAGAACTGTTGTACCTCGTGATTAGTCCGGTTTCTAATATCACGAGTACAACAGAATACAATTAGTCTAGCTCTCTGTACAGCACATTATACAAGGAGTTACGTACGGAGGCACCAATTTATAACATTCTCCAGCGTTGCCAGCGTCCTGCCGATTTGACGACTCGTCAGAAGATACCGAACAAATTCCGCGAACAGCGGCATGGATACCTCTTGTCCTGCAGACGCTTTACGACACCCCTCAGGTACCAGACTTGCAGCAACGCAATAACGACGTCGACGAGCGCTCCAAGGACGAACGTTGCCGTAATCAACCACCCGAACTTTGTAACCATTACGATCCCGTTAGGGACCCTGGGCACGTCCAAGTAACTCTCCACGGCAACAGCAATACCGCCGATCAACCTTAGTGTGGCCAACGTCCAGCATAGAAGTCCAAGCGAGAAGCGTTTGGAAAGGCGATAGACCCGGTAGGAGAAGAAAGACTGGACGAGAAGAGAGACGAGATTTTCTAGCACGTTGGTTGTTGCTAGAAAGTACGAGTTTTGGGGGATTATGTCAAGGCGGGAGAATGTGATAGAGATAGAATAGACCATTCCTAATATGACCGCTGAGTGGGCGAGCTCGAAGAAACTTGAAAGGCCTCAGTCGAGTTCACTGTTTCATTGGATTCAAACTCACAGTAAAAGCGAAACCTACAGAAACTATATTAGTGCTGTGCATTGCAAGGTGGACAACAAACACGTACCAAAAATCTTAAAACCCAAGGATCGTCCCTCGAGTACCGCCGGAAATAAATAACGCTCTGACTGATGACGACACCGAATAATAAGAAGCTAATGCAAACTCCAACCTCCAGCACCCCAAGTCCCGCAAAGCTCATCATTGAATAGCCAAGGAGCTTCACTTCCGGATCTACGAACTGACTATCAGCCATATTGTTATCGCTTCTGCGAGGCGGCGGGCAGGATTTGTGAATGATGCAGCCTGCAGCTTGTACACTTTGTCAAATATATGCATATGTTGCGAGAACTGTGACGGCAGCTGGTCATGTTGCTGATACGTATTGAATTGAAAGAATCTATTAGTTGATTGCGTGGAAGAAAGAGGTGACGATGCTCCCATGGCGTAGTCATACGAGAAAGCCACAACCACGTTTCAAGAATCATTTCGTGGTTGTAGTTTTTAGATATTCTGTCCGGGATTCGGCGAATTTGGGCGTTACACCTCGCCTGGAAGGTGTCCAACACTACTCCTGTCCATCTGCTAGATAGTGTATAAGGCAACGCCAACCTTTCCTCGTCGCTTTACGCACCCTGTTGCTGCATTTCGACATGGATTTTAAAGTGCAGACATCCCGGAATGCGGGGTATGGTGATACCCGGATGATATTTTTATCAATGGTCGCCATGGGGGCATATGGTGCTCGAAGCCAGAGAACTATAAGTGTCAGGTATAGTTGAGATAGCTGACCTGCTGATCCAATGTGTTCCTGTGGCCCATGTTGCGCAAGTGGTACTGTACGAACAGAGAACAGATCAGGCCCACCCTATCTCAGCTCACTACGTTGAGGCCTTACAGGGCCACCACCCACGTGCCGCTCACCATGTCGTCCGGCGCTCTGCGGATCCATGACCCAACTACAGACTTGAGGCTGCTTGAGGCTGCAGGCTGAATTTCATATTCTCGTTCCCACCACTCATCCGCCCTTCATAATCCCGTTAATGTTCAACACAAATCCCAGCCAGATGCACGCACTCTGCTGCACACCCCAGCACGTCCCATATGCATTGACCATACATATGCTACAAACGTGCGTCGGCTTTTTGCCATTTGTGCGTCACCAATCCAGACCTCCCCAAATTAAATCCATCGCTTATTTCCGCTTCCGCCAGTAACCTCGAAGCAACTAATCTCGTCCTTCTGTCCATGTTAGAGAGCACTTCCCCAGCGTGTGTATCCAATGAAAAGGGCCCCTCTGCGTAGGGGAACCCTCGAGTCCGCGAATTCCTGTCTCCATCCTCCCAGTCCAATTTCCATTTGACGTTTCGGTCGCGCTCTCCGAATTTGAGGAATGGCTATACACCGAGCGACGACTACATCTGGGTCAGTGGCTGAGGCGCGATTTCGGTAAACGGCTTTCACCTCTCCCTTCGTTAACCCCTGACAAGTCATCGCAGAACCGACGCCCAACCAGTACACCACTACCATCCGGATTATCATGCCTGCGATACCTCAATGTATTCAAACCTCACTAGCACCCAGCGCCCACGCCAAGTAGTGTGAGTTTTCTTTCCAGCATCCAGATAGTATACTCCCCGAAACCGGCCCTGTCTGATGCAATGTTGCTTTAAAGGCTCGAGCCAGCACCCGATCGTCCACAAAACGTCTATCCCCATCCTTCAACCCCTTCCTCAAATGACCCGACTCAACCTCTCCTCCCGATTCCCCGTTTTCAAACCTATTCCCGCTTCCCGTCCCTACCTATGCCCTCGTCACAACCATCCCCATCTGGGGACCCTGCCAGTTCTACCCCTTACGAAGCACTCCCTTACGACTCTGACCACTACCGAATGACTGCAAAGTCTTCATCGGGAACATACATTGGTCTCCTTTGTATCGTTATTGTCTGGCTTCTTCCCATCGGAATAATCATATCAGGTGGAACGGGTGGGGACATCGCCACGAGGGCTAGTGCTCTCCTCGGACGACCTGCGCAGATGCTGGTGCAAGGGGAGAATCCATTGCAACCATTGATCTGGCAGAATTTGAAGCGTGGAGAACACTGCCTACGATATAAGACACGGGAATATACTGCAAAATCGATTGGCACGATCCGAGGACAGGCAGGGGTGGAGGAATGTGGAAGGTCGCAAGCGCAGATCCATGATGTTGCACTCCGACCTACGTTTTGCGAGAATTTGGTATTGTCCACTCGGAATCTGTTTTCACATATAGCTGACGATCGGCTTCAAAGGGTATTTGGAGTGGGATATGGGGACACTGGGTCATAGACTTCGAAGAACCTGATTGTGAAACATCTTGGACAGAATTTCAAGATCAAGTGCGTTGCATATTCAGCTCCCATGACATTCTTTTATAATCTTGTTTCTTTTCCAGGGCTGCCAAGCAGTGACAGGTCGCCACGTACGTTACCCGTTATATGTGGATCATCCAGGAAGCCAACCTTGCTCTTCGCATCAGCGTTTTACAGCCAAATTAGATCGCTTGAATCGAGGTGACAACTGGCTAATAATGTGCTCTACCACACCTCCGGAGTACGCTCTACACGGAAAACCACTATCCGTGCCTTCGAGATGCGAACGAGTACGTTTCAATGCGCTCGACGTTGCATGTTCATGTTGATATTGTTTGTAGATTCGAGACGCTGTGATTGGCATCTGGGACGTCCCGGACCGCTCTTGTGAATCCCCGTCAACACCACGATAGTGAACCTAAGTACCCGAGCATCTCGAGTTATTCATACGACCCGACACAATCCATGGTGATCACAATCTACGACGTCTATTTACCAAGTTTATCTGGCCCTCGCTGAGTGGCGTGGTGGCTCGTTATAATACTGTAGCGAGTGAGGTACTCAGCATCCTCACACGAGCCCTTGACCGCCGTATCCGAGCTTGTATATTTCGCAGCCTCAATGCCTTGTTGGAACACGTTTTGCGAGAAATCTCATTAAGATTTGTATTCCGGTCAGCGACCAACTCGGCATTAACCATGTCTCACCCATTAAAAGGGTATGCGCTGCCCATTAAGGTTGCCTGGCGCCACCCCAAGTGCCTAGACTGAATTCTCCCAAGTAGACCTTTGCCATCAGGACGAGTCGCTGCATTTGACCGTCTTGTAATCTTTCAGCTACGACAAATGAGCCTTCCAGAAGTTCGATTGAATACTAATTTCAGAAGCGTTAACAATGTTGTGTGAACAAGTGTTCTGGAGTCCTTAGTACTGCCTCTACTGATGGACGAGAGATAAGTCCTTGACATGAAATGGTCTCACGCAATTGGCTTGTGTCAGTCACCCACTAAAATCCCGGTCTGAGCTGGCCCAGTGCCGTCGGTTGATATCTCACTGCCCAGCTTCCTCCAACAACTGTAAGACAAACAGAAGATCCGAAACTGTTCCTAAACCTACCAACTACATATAGGAACCAGGATCAGGCTCCTTGATGAACCATAACGGTAAGCAATAACCTGGACTTCCTCAGCCATAAGTAGTGTGTAAGCAATGGTACTCTCAGATTTTTTAATTGAAACTTAAAGCTACTTGGAAATCTTTTCCCCATTCGCCATAAGAAATAAATAAATAATTTGAATCAATAGCACTTTATCCCGTTAAAGGAGCAAGTTTTTGTTGGCGGGTCTACAGTCGTAATTTGGCGCCCATGCTGTCCCTCATCGATCTCGGGCCGAATCTTTGTAGAGCGAGTAAGCTCGCTGGGTGCGAGGGCCCGGTGGTGTCATCGACCTCAAGAGTACACCAACGAGTGGCGGAGACGACTACATGATCACGGTAGAAGCTCAAGAAAGTAATCTACACCAGTGTACGTTAAATATGCCGATTTTCCCAATTTCCCACGCAGCCATGTAGGTACCTCCACATCTTCTCGGATGATTGGGCAGATCCCAACGATAACATCCACCTAAATTTTGGCCCTCGGTTCGTATATCCTTCAGGTGGATGCCAACAACGTCTGTGATGACATTTGGTACGAAGTCCTGCAGTACCTCTACTGTGGTCCTGGAGCCCTGGACGAGGAAGAAGCTATGGGACGAAAAACTATCGTCAGTCTGGCGCGTGTCTCACGATTGTTGAACGGCTGCGCTTTGGATATACTAGGGAAAAGAATGGCCTCCTTGCAGCCCATAGCGCACATAATCAACCTTTGTGCATTGTCTACAGACAAGATCCTCGAATATGCTGGGGGGTCTTACTGGGTTAGTAGTCACCGCGATATGGTACGGGTTGTTGATGTCCCATTGGATAAAGGAGCTATGCGAACCTCCAGATGACATCATTCGCTCCCGCGTGCTGGATTATGCTCGCCAAATTCGGGTGCTTGGCTTCAGTCAGGGGGTAGAGATGAAGGAGGCATCCCTTCGGATCGTCCTTGCGGAGTGTATGGGTCAAACTGAATCACTTCTTCCCAACTTGCACGAATTAACGGTTCCCGAGATGGAGGAGGCATATTTCAATTACCTCGCACGCTTCATAGCTCCGACCTTGAGACGTGTCACAACGCTGCCGTGTCGTAATACAGCCACCGTACAAGCTACTCCATTCTCGTGGATGTTACTTGGAGAGCATCACCCATTACGCAGAGCAGCCCGCGGGAGTCTCTTCCGATATTCGTGACATTCACAAGTCCCAAATCCTTGTATCTTCAAGAGTTTACATACAGTCTGAGACGAATCGCTGTTCCGCTTCCCGAGATACTACAGAATTTTCATCTCTTACGGACCTTCGGGTTGGTCTCCAGTCCTATTTCTCAGTGACTGATGGGGTGGGACATCTATCCTGTCGGAACTACACTCTCCAAGTGCTCAATGTCACTGGCAGCCCGGAAGAGTTAGAGGCACTGCTCATGAGAAGCAGAATTCACGGGGATGGGATTTGTCCTGGGGTTCCCTTTGTAATCGGGCCGCTGCTCACTTCCCGGCTCTGTCCACCTCTCCGCCCCGGGTCCTGGGCGGCATCTATCCGCCTGTGATGATGCAAGACATTACTCAACTGTCATCCCGACAACTCACGACCTTTCGCTTGGATCGGATTTCACATCAATTCACGTTGTCGGACCTGAATACTATGATCACCGCGTGGCCCCGCCTCCACATTCTTTTCCTCTCCAGCCCCTTTATCGCGTCCTTCGATGCCAACGTTCTACTATCACAAAGACCAATCTTGCAAGCACTCTCGATTAGTGTCGATCTTCGGCTGCTGACACGTCCTCTCGACGGTGACGCAGTGCCTCCTCCAAGAAACTCTCTGGAGGAACTATGTGTCCTCGGAGACTACCAGATTCCCCCAGACCTGGAAGAGAAGCTTATCCTAGCACAAAACCTCCTCGCTCTATTCCCGCGACTCCGAATAGTTTGGTCGTTAATAAGATGTGAGGATACTCATAATCTGACAGCTATCATTAAGGCCATGAACAGAATGGTGGCAGCGGTTTTCTTTGGTCGACGGCGGATCTATTCCGTTAATTAGTCGAATTCCTTCAATATATTTCAACGAACCGCTGTAGAAACTNTGGAAGAGAAGCTTATCCTAGCACAAAACCTCCTCGCTCTATTCCCGCGACTCCGTGGTAGAAACTACAGTACTTGCCCTACACCATACGGCAGGCTTACATAACAAGTCACGTGAGCTGTAAATATAGGCACAACACAGCCACTGGAGACTGGATACTCTTCGCCGTTGTCTACAATGTCGAGCTCAGTGTCTCCATTTGCGCGTAGCACCGCCTTGGAGGATTCCCTCCTCTCTGGAAGGGAACAGACAGTAGGCACCACATTTCTCTTCCCCCTATGAAGCAGCTCACGTATGCAGATCGAGGAAATGTACAGTATCCCAGAAAGCTTCCTCGAAATCGAGGTCAGGAATCCACAGACGCACGGTGCGTATCCTCTTGACCACCTTTTCTTAGATTTTACATACAATGCTCATTATACTTCCAGGATTTGGCCGCAAGATGTACACTGACTATGAGATCGTGTGCAAGGCACGCCAGACATTATTTCCTCCACCAACCCACTCATAGCCGCTGCAGACAAATATCCCTGCTTTCAAGCTCCGACATTCCGTCGTCCGTCGACGCTACTCCGACTTTGAAGCTTTCCGTGACATCCTCGAGCACGAATCCACTCGCGTTAACATTCCGCCCCTCCCTGGGAAAGTATTCACTAACCGTTTCTCCGACGAAGTTATCGAGACTAGAAGGGAAGGACTAGAGCGTTTTTTGAGCATTGTTGCTGGTCATCCACTTCTCCAGGTGCGCTCTTGTATCTCTCCTGTTCTGCGAGCTCTGAGTCGTTATTAGACCGGCAGCAAAGTCCTCTGTGCCTTCTTGCAGGATCCAGCCTGGGACAGATCACAGTGGGTCTAGCCCCCCTCAATCAATATCATCCTGTATTATTACGCCGTCGAATTATATCCGCGTTATATTGCGAACCCTTTTCTTTCGCACATATCCTTCCTTTCCACCGACGATGCTTGTGAACCCGAGCCCTCTCACAAGTCAATAATACCATTCAAGCCGAAGCTCGAATCGATACCGTGTGATACACTAAGGTGGGGTCCTCCGAGTGCCGACATTGTCACATCGTACTCCTTACTCATGTGGGCACAATCACGCTGCATTGATCCGAAAGGGTCATACCAGCATGGATAATCTCCATGCTTTACAGCGTTCCCCCTAACGATTTTCACCTCTTGGCGGGCAAAGGCAAGTCATGCGCAAGCTGGGCCCGCTGCGAGACTAATTGAGGTAAAAAAAAATTGACCGTATCCAGTGCCCCCGCACGTGAACGCGTATCTAGGGCTCATTCGATCTGCTGCCCAATGTAATCGCTCACAATCCTATGTCTGTTTTACGAGCTACCCACACCACCCAGCAGAAAAGCGATTCCATGAAACCTCTCACACATGAAGTTGAAAGAACATGCATTAACATTTAACTTACGAATCGCGGAAGAACCACAAGTCAAGAAATGAATGACGCAGCAAGCAATCAGAGCCTCTGCATCAGGTGAACCCAAGACCCCTCCCCTTGCCGGACTCGTCACAGTAGAACCGAGTGGAGCTGGAGACGGCAGTAGCAGGGAACACACTATAACGATATCGAGGACTCGAGCTAGCCTCACGAGATAAGGTGTAGGACCTATAAGGTACCCGCTCCGTTTTTGTCGAGGGATCCAACCGCCTCCTTTTATGTATGTCCTTCCTGTAACGAGATTATCAGGATAGGGACGCTTGTGGAACCAGCTGCTAGTAGCGGATTAATAGTCTTGCTAGAAGATGTTCTGAGCCATCCAAACACATCTTGGCAGTGGAACTCGGCGTCGGTTTCGCCTAGTCTTCGTGCAAGTGGGGATAGGTTGGCCGCTCAATCAGTTCCGCCTCGCCGATTAATTGAGGATAGGTACTCAAGACATTCATCAGCGGTGCGCTATCAATAAATATCAGGGAAGACGAAGGCATCTTGTGATTGCGAAAACACAAGCTTATGGAAGATGGGTTCGTGGGGTGTTATCGCGCTGAGAGGGATAGAGAGGAACACGGGATCTTTCACCCGTTCTTCTCGAAGGTGAACCTGGCATCCATAACCCTCAGGCGTCAAAATCAAGCGCCTATACCGCAAGGCACACAGCAGCTTTTGAAACGGCATTTGAACAGCCTCCAGTGCCATTCCAGCACCCTTCGCTAGTTTGTCGGAAGGTACCTTCATTCTCCACCACCTGCTTTAAGCCATTCCTATACCGCGGTTTGACCTCTCGACGCGACGATGTTCTCAAACGCGACGAACTTCGCCCTTATTACGTAATTGCAAACTTGCGGGACTATAACATAGCAAACGAAAGTGGTAAGACCGTTCATCTCAACTGTATTTGGCCGGGAATTGACAGTTACCAAGGTCTCAACACCTAAGAATACCGGATACCCGGTCTAATTAGAGGGGTGCTACTATANCCTGCTATAGTAGCACCCCTCTAATTAGACCGGGTATCCGGTATTCTTAGGTGGGTCTCAAAATCCTTCGAGGTGCCTCACTTCCGAGTGCCGCACATGACTCTGCAACGCATCAACTAGCCCTACACTCCATCCCGAAGACCCAGCATGAGAAGTTTGTTAACGAATTTATAGTATGAGTTTATTGGGTATATATATTGTTCTTTGTGATGTAGTTGAATGGGTTTAAGTCAATGTTGGTTTAGATTTGTGTAGTGAAGGCTGAGGACCAACTAACGGCGACGTTCTTTTTCTCTCAGTCATATGGGATTGACGATCCCAGACGCTTCTTCGCAACCCTTGGAGACCAACTCTCCGTCCATTTCCCCCCTATACCCGGATCTTGGATACCAAACTTTGGCGTAATCCTCACCTTGTCTCAAAGGTGTGGAAAGAGCAAACCAGCTGCCCGTGAAATAGGCATCCGGCTCGCTCCTCCTAAGACATCAAAAGCATATCGGACATTCCGTCCACCATCCTGTCACCGCACCGCTCCTCGTACCTTACCAGATATTTAGTTTCGTGCACCTAGGATAGGATTTTCGACGCCCGACAGTTTCTAATTCTATAAAAACAGCATGGGCCATTAAAACTTTTCAAGTAGTATATTCAGTGGACATTTTCGTGTAGCCATACTTACTCTGACACCTTGTGCCTTCCGCACACCATCACTAGCACATAAAAGATATCCGTGTTCGTAGTATACAGCAGCTAATATTACCGCGTCTCTCTTTTAACTTCTGGTTCTCTGACTTGAGGCTCGAGTACCGACGCCATTAAAATTCGGTCTCTATTCTATCACGCTCGTTCACAGTTCTCTATTCTGTCTCGACGCTATATCCACGATCCCCACGTTGCGTTTCGACGCGATATCTCTCCTTCGCTGTGGTTTGAGGTTCCGTGACTGACGGAAGCAGTCACATCACTAGCCCTTTTTCGTTGAACCGCCGCCATCGTCTCTTCAAAGGCATTGAGTGTCCAACTTCACGAGCTCATCGATACACCGTTCCGCGAAATTCTGGCACAAGGAATTGAACTAGGACCACGGAGGCTCATTATTGTGGAGGGAATAGAGGAAGGTGGAAACGTCGTCATTTATTGCGAGATCCTTCGTATCATTTTTGACTCTGCCGAAACACTTCCGTTTCGTTGGGCGCTCTTCGGCCAATTAGATCGCCAACTCAAGGTAAGATTGGGAGAATGCGGACTACCGGCGAAGTCGTGTTGGATGGTTGATTACCCCGGAATCAGCAATGATGGTGACAATGACGAACTTGGAGTTTACTTTGGTACTGGATTTGGGCGGCACCAAAGCTCCGCTGTTATTCGGTTCCACTGGGTGTTCGCTTCGTGTCATACAGAAATAGTTGCTAGCAGCATTTCTTTTTCTTTTTTTTTTTTTTTTGACCTAAAATAGATGAGGGCTATGTAGTTGACTGCTAGTATCACAACCTCCACATTATGGGGCTGTGCGACAACTATGCATAGCCTGCAAGGACTAACCGCCTCTTAGATGCTCCCGGTCTCTGTGGCATCGTACGTCTTGCTTTATCCCCAGGTTGACATTGCGAGGATATGCAGTATGAGAGCGGACAACACATTCCCACTACTGTAGTACCACGGTTGTGATCAGCTCTGCGAGAGCTTTCCGATGTGTCTGAACTTGGAGAGTCTCGCGCCACCACGGACTTTCTGGAAGGTGACACGGGGATCACTGACGATTGCGCTTGCGATCCTTTACCGTCCACCTTGTGTGCCATTCTAGATGGGCCACTCGGCACGTCATTCTTATCAATCCACACGCGAATGGGCTATCCAGGCGCCGCCACTCATTATGCCAACGAACCGTCCTACATCCTGTTCTCTACGCAAAAATGAACGTCACTGCTCCAAATTGTAGCGAATGGTCCCGCGCACGGTATAATGCTTCAACTGCCTCTCGCGAGCAACGCCGCTCATAACTAACCCCAGGAACAACAAGATTATCCACTAGTAGCTCGTTACGCTCCTGCCACCTTCACTTATCGAGCCCTACCACGGAGAAGAGCGGACTACATTGACCCCCCAAGGCTTCGCTCAAGGCAATGTGAAATCCTGGATCTATTACGTCGTTGCTTTATCCCAATACTGGGGAGGTGGACTCGTGAAGTTTCATCTTGAACGGTGCATGGAACTCTCGTTGGCCCGATAGTATTTACCAATCCCCATGCATGGGTGCCTTTACCGATCGAAATGCGGTTTCTGCGGGCTAGGTGATCATTTCACATGACATGGACCCCGAATGTCATCTGAAGAGAGGCAATAAAACATGAGCGATGCCTCGTAAGAAGCTCAAATAGTGGACTTGACGGACCCGTCCATTTGTAATATTTCCCCGGCCATGACGCGGGTAATCAATGAGGACCATAGGTATACGTACCCTGTTTAGCCTATGTAAGAGTGACGCGTCTAATTCACCATCTGTCTCATTCTCATCCCACTCGGACCTTGATCCGTATTGCACGCCAGAGATGTGATTTCCTCGGGGATATGCACATGGCGACCCCTGCGCCAAAGGTAAAGCGTTCCCAATTATATTAAGCCTCCCAATGATCTCTCCGGTGGCATGATTATACTAGCGTTGTTTGCCCTTTGACTTGACCGTGTCATACAATAAAAAAGTGAGTAATATGTGGCAACCGATGTTAATCAACATATTCAAACTGGATCCACTTGATACAGTCGTGTTCTCTCTCTTGAAACGACTGCAGCTGTTTGGATGGGATCGTTATCAAAGCATAGTATTGGAACAACTCCAGACAGGATGGTTGAGTGCAGGAGATTGAGTTGGCCTGCATTTGTTTTGTATTCTCCATTGAAGCCATAACACAATGAAGAGCTATTCGTGCGACAGAAAGCCAATGCCTGGCATAGTTACGAGCGTGATATGAAGTGAATCATAAGCGGAGAGTGCTGGACGTGAAAATGGCCAAGATGGATTCACGTCCCGCCGACTTCTGTAAGAGGGTATCTTGTGCTGGCATTCCCTGGTACGAATTCCATGAATACTGCTGATAGAGTCAGCGTTGTCTTTTAAGCAGTATTAATAGTGAAAAATAGTAGTGATGCTCGGCGTCTCGGGGCGAGTCTGGTTGTGAGCCAGGCTTTGCGGAGCGGCCATCACTTGGTTGGGCCCTGGTCAAAGGTAATCGATGTCCACCAAGCTCAGAAAATCTAGTGTTCGTGTTTTCCGTACCAATGACGACTATTGTATCGCGGGAAATGTACATAGATAGCATCAATCCGTCCTTGCTCCATTCTGCCTTGATCAATGGTATGGTTTCCCACCTGGGCCTACTGAGCCCCAGACCAATTGGCTAGCACGATAACCTTTTGGAAGTCGACGCTCTGCCCCGCCATTCATTTTTGAACCACGCAGCCTACGCCAACGAGTCATCGCAGGTTTCTCACTGGGAGGATAGTGAATACCCGGACGAGGCAGCGTTAAGCCGAAAAGCAGCGCACAGGAGATGTTGGCTAGGTATTAGGTCCCCGAGTTCGGGAGCATAATATCAATCGTCGCAACGCCAGCGGTGCACGATATTTGAGTCAGGGAGAAGGCGCTAGCTAATGAATACACAATAGCGCATGGGTGTTGATCTGCCCGCATCGAGCATGTGCAGTATCTGTGTTATATCAGTAGTATGTGGCGGACTATACTGATTATTAGAAGTAGAGAAACATAGAAGGATTATTTTCGACGAATCCTATGTTGAAGCTGGAAAACAACATCCTAGGAGATGTCGCGTATGACGGCTCGCAAGTAGCTCTTACGTTGAACCAGTTATTATTCAATGGCTATACCTGAAGAAAGGAACCGATGAGCGATGATCTTGGGCATGCTGAAGTGTCTCATTTGTAGCTCGCTTGCATTGATCATTTCCATGGTGAATATGCAAAAGAATGGCAGGGATCATTGCTGACGTGGTTCACAGTTGGGTAATACTAACACGAGCGACCTCATACATCGGCGGAACATGCACATAACTACGTCCTAGTAGCTAACCACTGCCTAGTAGTTGCAGACGCAGATTTGCTCTAAGCATCACACACATTTGTGTGAGTAAAACATTCAGAAAGACACACAGTGGCATCACTTACGGTCATTGCAGTAGCCACCGTGATAGCCCTGGCCTTGGGCAATGCAGCTGGCGCTGCAAAGTGCATCAGCTGCACCAAAGATTCCGCCCACTTGGCAGGATAATTGAGTGGCGGGAGCTGGGGCAGCTAGAGCAGTAGTAGAGAAGAGAGCGATGAGAGCAAAGAAGACCTTCATGATGTGGTTTGTTCACTGGTGAATTGCGAGTTCGCGTTTGGTACTTGCAGTGGTCGAGGTTAGCTGTCTTTTATATCTGTGTATCAGATCCACTCGATCTCTCTGTCGGCCTCACGTTTCTTATTCACCACATGCACGTAGTACCCCACTTATACCCCTTGACATCGGTGATCATGATAACCATGAGGTACTACATTTCGCTCAGTACCTTGACATAGCTGTGGGCACTAGCTGGCCGACATGTTCAGCCGCCTTGGCGCTCGCTTGCAGCGTAGTAGCTATAAATAACGAGTTCATTATCATTGCCCTTCCCACGGTGTCTCCTCTCTTTCTTCCACCTTACGGTCCGTCCATCCCTTAAAATAGTTGACGTCGCGCTAGCTGACAGCGAAGAAGTGCCGTGTTTCGATTCTTCCAATGGCATGACCTCCCAGACCCGTGTCCACACCCTGTTCCGGACACTTCCAGGTGCCTCTCCACCTGGTAACAGGTCCTGAAAGGATCTAATCATTGAAGACAGTAGAACTCACATCCAAGAGCCAATGATTCATGTCAGAGCAGAACGATATCTCACGTTCTCATTCCAGCGTGGCAGTAGAGCTATGTAGCAGCACCTGGTCCACCCATGTTTCCGGCTCGGCTCTACGTCGTTCATAAGCAGATAGATGGGATGCCTTCGGCACCTGTCAATCCCGCATGACTTGAGCTAGGTGGCTTCTCTGTACACTCTGAAGGTTGGGAAGTCTTTACGCACGTGGACTGACTATCACGCAAGCGAGGTCGTGGGATTAGAATAGCTTAGTGACTGCACAAACAATCCTCTTCTGTGAGTTTCGTTTGCAAGCTCAATTCAGTGAGTCTCACCAGTGAGGCTAGCACTTTGCGCGGTGGATATGTCGTCGTCGAGGTTACCGCAGTCTTCATGGCTCAATAGATATCTCTCTCACCTGGTCGTTCATCAGCTGGCTAGAACCACGTACTCTGGCAGCTATCTGGTCGGCACGAAGAATTATGGTCTGTTTGGCATGGCACTCCTATATCTCGCGGTGAAGGTATTGACAGTGGATGGTAAGCTAGATCCAGAATAGCCAGGTAAACCGTTGCCTGCATGCCGCTCTTACCCGGCCATTTGAAACAAATGTATGCCAGGTCACCTACCAATAGACGGGCTCTTCCATCCTCGCTGTGAGTGATACAGCATAGGTCGTACAGAGTCTTGATTCCCGTGGCTTTGGGGGCAGCTGCAGTTGTCGTCTAGAGTAGAAGGACTCATTAGCAACAAGTCTCTCGCACAGCGCAACCTCGGTATCAGGGCATATGAGTCTGGTGTGCTTTCTAGTCACCAATCGGCCAGGGATACTTCGCCGCATTCCCCCCCCCCCCCCCCCCACGATCCCACGATCAGGGAAAGTGACATTGCGGGTCACTTGTGGATGAGTCGTGGATTGAATCTGGGATGGTTGTTTCTAGTAGAGATTTGGAGGCATGCCTCCTTTGTATTACTCAGGTCTTCTTACCAACGCCCAATGGATTTGTTTTCCATCGCGATTCAGAGTGGAGCACGAATCACAGCCTTTTGAAAGAACGGTGAAGTTGGGCATAACAGCAACGAGGAATACATGTGATGTTAGATGGAAATCACTGCCACGAGATGGCCTGAGTCCAATGATGTATGGAAGCTGTTCGTGCCTTGTGAGTGGGACTCTAGCATCACTATTGCTCAAGCTTGGATCTGACCTGAGGTGAAAAGAGGAATTTTACTCGTTGCCAAGTAAGGTCATAGGAGCTAGCCTTTGAATTATAAAATGGGAAAGAGAGGGACACCGTGGAGCAAGCATTGATAATGAACTTGATATTTATAGCTACAGTAGCGAGCGAGTGAATGCCAAGACGGCTGCACGGTCGGCCAGCTAGCGCTCACACCCATGTCAAAGTACTGAGCGAAATGGCAGAAGTGCCTCGCGGTTGTCATGTCAGAGTATCAAGGCATAAGAGTGGGCTGTTGCACATGTGCATATGGTGAGTGAGCGATGTGAGGTAGACGGAAGGACTGAGTGGGTCTGCCACAGACATAAAAGACAGCTAAACTCGACCACTCAAGTACCAAACGCGAACTTGCAACTCACCAGTGAACAAACCACACCATGAAGGTCTTCTTTGCTCTCATCGCCCTCTTCTCTACCACTGCTCTCGCCGCCCCAGCTCCTGCTACTCAGCTTTCTTGTCAAGTAGGCGGGATCTTTGGTGCAGCTGATGCACTTTGCAGCGCCAGCTGCATTGCCCAAGGCCAGGGCTATCACGGTGGCTACTGCAATGACCGTAAGTGGTTGTCATGTATTCTTCTGCACATCTATCACCCACGTGAACTGACGCCATAACAGAGCAAATCTGTGTCTGCAATTACTAGGTGGTGGCCACGTCCACAAGGAATGGGGGCCATATGCACACATCATATGATAGCTTGTAAATATGATGATTGACATGTAACTATACACTTATGATCCTTGCTGTCCCGGACTATGGCATGCATACGATCCAGCAACATCAAGAGTATTTGCGAGGTGATTGCCTACAGGTCCCGGTCCCTCTACACGACTTTGACTCAACCATATTAGCAAAAGTAGCATGATTTCTCAATTTGTGTGAGGTGGACTTAACTTGGGAAGAGCCCCATGATCAACATGTAGACCAGTTCTATTGAGTATGAGAGCACCAGTACGATGAGATGCCCTTTGTACGGTAGTGGCTCGTGGCATAATTTCACCTTCGCCCAGAAGCGCCACGTGTTTTGGAATGACTTCTGGGCTCTAGACAGTTTCCGACTATGATTGCGTATTGCCCGACTCTTTGGCACTACAGCTTGAATAGGCTTAACCACTAGAGACACCATCGGTCACACATTCTCACCTTCATCAAGTGCTGCTCACAGCCAGATTTAAAGAGGCTGACCTTTGCCCCCGAAGTAATAAACCCAAACTCACATCTTTCCGGCAAAATGCGGAGCCATGAGGCCTATCTTTCCTCTTGTCATCCTTTTTCCAACTGCCACGATGGCTGCTCCTACTCCTGCTGTGGGGATTCCCTGTAGGGCAAGTAGATACCCAAATGAATATCGCATTTCTTGCTCCCTTTGTGTGGCATTAGGTTGCCACTGTGGTTTCTGTAGCAACGAAGGTAGGTCGATCCCTATCCAGGCAGTTAGCATTTACCTGAGCTCGTGTCATTCCTAGACTTGGGCTGTCTCTGCAGTCATTGAATAGCACTTGTCCCCAGAAACTCAACTGATGTACTTGGATCCCTGTTTACTATGGTAGAGGAGATCATTTGTATGCATGATAGTTAGTAGTGACCTGTACTATGTGCGTTTCTTTGCGATTCAAACTGCGAATCCCTTGTCTGTTGGCCGGTCAATATAGTTCGCCTCATATATCCAATCTGTAATGTTCAATTTCAATCCGATACTTTACCACTCAGCAGGCCTCCGTCACTACCTACATGTGTAAATCATTTCCAAGCCTGACGCTCGCCTGATTTCAACCCAGCTATCCTTCGATAATCGATAAAAAGCACTGCTACTTCGACATATGGAATGGGCAACGAGCGACATAGGCCTCGGTCAATCATTGTCCTCAAAAGGCCATGTAACTGGGCAAAGCTTGTATTTTCTCGTGTCTCGTGACCACTGGTAGCATGTGCCGTATACACTGACGGTCTGACTGGAAATGATGGGCGGAACCAATATCAGCTGCGTTTTCCTATGCCCGTCAGGCGAGACTCTCAGAAGCCTTGAGGAAGCAAAACCGACAGGGATCACGAAACCTACCCAAATTCTCTTTGCTTTCATTGCTCTCTTCTCAACTACTACCATTGCTGTCCCAACTTCTGATGCGCGCGAGGTGGATGCAATGTGCCCTGCGCAAGGTGAGGCTGCCTGCCTCGATTTTTGCGTGACTATTGGCGCCCGAGATCATTCCTATGCCCAGGACAGTAGGTGCTTTCTAACTGAGTCTCGGCACTCGTTTGACTTCATGTCCCTCACAGAGAATGGAGGGATAGTTTGTCGTTGCATAACATAGGTGGCGCTCACCTCCCGGACTCGACGAATACACTTAGCGAAAGCCATTTGTATGATAGCTCAGATTACTTGTCCATGTGATGGTTAGAAGTGGGATTTGAGGCCCAAGCTGCCGTCTATCTCTTATAATCGGAGACAACCCTGCTCCTGCGGTACGTGAGGCATCCCCTGAGTAAAATCGAGCACCGGGATGCCTAAGGTTTGGCTGCCGTGTGACGGGTCAACGATCCACAGCCTCAGAGTATAAGGACATGATGCCCTCGTCACAAAACAGGCCTGACCAACTTCACTCCAACCGAGGAGGCTTCCTATGCCGGTGGTGTAAGTTCTTTCCCTTCCATCTCCCACACTTGCTGATTCTTCACTCCGAATGCCCACGAAAGACCCTACCAGAATAAAAGGCGTATTACGCCAGCTTTTCTCATCCTAAATACTCTCCAGACTAGCTGATCCTTACAGTTTGGCTTATCGGTCAACAACGGGCGCTACGACCTTTGTCCAATGCTATACAGCGTACTCATAGAATTATAGAAATAAAAATGAGGGAATCGCCTACATAGTAACGTCGGGTGGCTAACATTATCGCCTCTCACGCGATAGCCCGGGGTTCGATTCCCCGTATCCGAATCAATTTTTCATATATTTCCTTTTTAGGAACAATACCGTAATGTAGCTGCGTGCTGTGGAAAAATGATAATTCCTCTGGATTTCATACTGTAGGGGTTTCAAGCAAATTATGATTTACTAATTCTGCTGCTCAGCCTGTAGGAGACATCATATTTGTATGTGATTCCCATCCAGGCTCGATATCCAACGTCTCCGATGATTCAGCATAAGCAGCGATTTTGCCTTGTTCATATACTTGTCCTTGATCCCCACCTCCCAGAGGACTTCACGAATTCTCTGGAACTCCGTCTCACAATTTAAGCAGTGAAAGAGAAGGCCCTGGTGCTCTGGGGTCTCCTTCATATGGGCTATGAGATCTTGAGGGGTCTCGAACCGCATCCAACAAAGATGGCACTTGCGCTTCTTTATATTGAAGGGAGGCCTGGTGAGTAACGCGAGCTCGCGTCCACAGACTGAACAGGAGGGGTTCGTCCGAGGTATTACTTCAATGCGCGGCTTCGTGAGCTCATGTTTCGTCACCGTCGGACGCATCATGTCGGGACAATCGCCCTCTAGGTGTATAACCATAGCAGATGTGGTCTTGAGGACAATATTGCAGAAGGGGCACTTGAAGTTTCGAACGCCATCATGCACGGGGGACCTATGGTGCTGTACGCCGGGGCTTGAGTGGGAACGTTCTGGAATAGAGTGTAAAGGCGTACTTGTGCGAGTTTCAAGGGACTATCAAAGCCACGCGAGCAGGTAAAGCACCAGTGGTGTACCGACTCCAGATGCTGCTTAAACCCAATGTTATCCAGGAAAAATCTATTGCACTGGACACAATATGTATCCTCCTCCTCATTGAGTAACTCCTGAGTATACGACGGAGCATCTTCGTCGATTGCTTCAGCTCTCTCCTTGGCAATGTAACGTTCCAAATGCTGTATCGACTAGCATCAATGGGTCTCGGTAAACGGAGATCGACAAATATACTTGCCTGATCGAGCGCCTTGTGGTTGACTGGCGGCTCCGTCTGGCATGTCTCTGCGTTGTGTTTGTCGTAAATATGCTATCATTTAGGGTGTAGGTAGGGATTGCGCTTGATAGGATCCATACAATGCCTACTTTGATCAGGTGTTTCCCCTTTGCAAAAGAACACTTGCACCACAAACATTCGTATGGGCGGTGGCCTTTTGCTCTGCAATGCTGTTGCAGCCCCTCGTAAGAGGAATATCTGCGCTTGCACTCGGGGCACTCGTAAGCCATCGCATTGGAAGGGGGAAAGGCGATTCATCCGCAGCAAGTGGACGAGACTTCACCCGGTTGCATCTTCTCCCTGGGAAAAGTCAGCTGAGGAAGAGCTTCCTATAGATAAAGCCTGTGAGTGCCATACCGGGACAAGGCATCATATGCATATATCACATATTCGTCATATGTCATCAATCCTACCCCTATGTTCCATGATGATGTCAGTCAGTCCTCTCTCCTCACATTCCGGGCGCTCTTTAGCGAAATGTTGGCGTAGCAGTCAAGCCAAATTCTGTCTTCCAGTCTAATGTCCGGCGATTCTCATATATCCCATCTTTCACCAGAACGAAATTCTCACAATGCCCGCGATGTTCCACTCCCAATCAAAGACCAAGTGCACCGTAACCGAATGGACCGCCCACCTTACTCACTCGGCCACCCAAATCAGCCGTTCCATGTGGTCTACACAGGGTCTTGCTTTTGCGGAAGAGTTGAGTACGAGATTTCCCGTGAGAAGCCTCTCGACGCAAAGTTCTGTCACTGCCCGACCTGTCAGCGATTGCATGGGGCACCATTTCAATGGGTATGACTTTGCCTCAACCTCTAGAAGAATTGGACTAATGAGAGCTAGGCGGCCATAATCCACAAGACCGACATGCACTTTACAAAAGGAAAGGATCAACTCATCTACTGGCATCCAGCGGAGGAGACGCAAGAATATTTGTTGCCTTGCAAGGTCTCTTGCGCTAATTGTCGTACCCCAATTATGGATGAGGGACGGAACATGCTCTTGATATTTCCTACGTTGATTAATTTTCAAACTATGGGGGAAAAGAAGGAGTGGTACCCAACGTGAGCATCGGCTACATCCCTTCATACCCGACCTAACAAACAATTCCAAGGTGTCACATCTTCTATTCAATGCGCTCAATGGACGTAAGAGATGGCCTGCCGAAATGGGAAAAGCATAAAGACGAAAGTGAACTAATGTCTGAAACATCTGGTGATGCTCCAGGAGGGTGTAGTTGATGGAAGGGAGTATCGTATGATCGCGTAATTCTATAGCATGACCATCGGTCAATATAAATATGGCCCATTCCTTGTACGCCTGGCTAAACATCAACTTCCCTTGGCTTTCGGACCGAAGAACGCTTGGCTACGGTTTATGTAAAATGCAGGTCCAGAAAACGAGTGGGATTATTATGATTCCATCGTGTGGAGAAGAGTGTCCGCTATACCTTCCTTCATCTCGTATAGGCCTTCCATGCGAGCTCGACAGCATGTCGAAGGGTCATCATTCAAATCAAATCAAGCAACAACCGCTGTCAATGAAACACAGATCTCCGACAATCTTTCATGACCGTTCTAGGGAGATTCAAGGCTAGTGCTCCGGTAAATGAGTAGCACGTGGAGGTACTTACAGAACCCGAGACGACAAGAAGTCACGGTACGCCCAATGGCTCATATGGCTGGAGGCACCTCCTTCATAACCATTGCTTCAGTGTAAGCTATATTGATATGCCTTTTAGAACGCCCTATCAGGCTTCAATCTGAATCACGCGCCGAAAAGACGGTGCCTCGTGGGCATTCATTCGGACAGAGTGAAGCAGGTCTTCATATCATTTTATCAAAACACAGTATATTAGGACAAGTACCTAGGGCTTGTACTAGTAGTTTACTCGCCATTATTGACCCTTTCCATAACTTCCTGAACAAGCATCACAGCGTCTCTAGAGCGAGGCTTAATGAAGCAGGCAAAGGGCAGAGGATGTCTAGCAGCCGGTAAAAATCAGCCATATGTTTATCGACTAGAAAACTGAGACTCTTACGAAACAGCCTCCGAAGTATATTCTCGTGTAGGTTCGATTGGCCGGCCATCGGAGTCCAATGCCTTCTCAATATCGAATACTGTCAGAAGCGATGCAGCTACCAACCAAGTGAAGGACAACGCAACATGAGCCCCTGGGCAGATTCTAACTTAAATAAGTACATCAACCACGAAGAATGTAATGAGGCAATCCACCTGCGTCCGAAGCCGAATGCGATATCGGTTGGATCTCGAATATCATCTTTCGTCTTCAATTGGCCATCTGCAGTGAGATATCTTTCAGGTTGGAATTCCTGCGGATTTGGGTAATTGCGGTCATCATTGAGCATAGCCCTTGCTCGCGGATGAGTCTCAAGCCAGAGGAGGAAGAATTGCGATTACCATTCGTTGAAAATAATGATACTATCCTTTGGAATATAATAACCTTTATAGACATCGGGTGATGTGGACTTGTGGGCGACACCTGGCAATACAGTCAGCAAGTGATTCAGCATGAAGATGCGCCAACCTGACCTCCCGGGACAATAGATTGCCAACTAGAATCGAAATTGGCTCAGCCGGTGACTGTGAAACATAAGGTGAATCTTACCGAAACACCTCCTTTACAAGGGCAGATATATAGGGTAACATGGGCATATCCGCGTGTTTTGGTAACCTGTCACCCTCCAGTATGCGATCTAATTCTTGTTGTGCACGTTTTTGTACGTCGGGGAAGCAAACCATTGCAAGAATAAATGTCTCCAGAGCAGCCATTGTTGCACCCGAAGCAGCTATTGTTTTACATCAGTAATGCAGATCGGGGCGGTGATGTGGACTAACCCATGTACACGATGCCTGCCACGTCCTTGAAGAGGGTCATTTGCTCCTCGTCATCCTTGTTATGGCAGCTCTCCAAGCATAATGAGACGAAAGAAGGATTCGAGGATGCACGTGTTGACTGTAGCCAGAGATGAGGAAGTGTGAAGTTTGACCGAGCACCTATGCGCGAGAGGCACTCACCCATTTTTGATGGGCATGCTCGAAAATTCCCTCTCTTAGCCTATGCACATGAAGGCGTGCCTCGGCTGCTATTTTCTGAAAAGAAGCACCTGGGAACCAAGCCGGAAGGTGTTTCAACAAGGGCACCATATCAACGAGCTTAGAACCAGCCACCAGTGACTCTCCGACAATCCTCTGGGCGCGGCGGGCAATCTGCATGTTTGGGTCATCTTCTTCAAGAATGTCTATGCCGTATGTTGTTGAAAGTGTAACGGAGTCGACCATACTGTGCGTATCATCTACTCTTGAGAACACACCTTTCCCTGGAGAGAAAAGAAGCCTTACTGTTGCATCAGT
This sequence comes from Podaxis sp. MADm22, assembly GCA_018524685.1. Classification (NCBI taxonomy): domain Eukaryota; kingdom Fungi; phylum Basidiomycota; class Agaricomycetes; order Agaricales; family Agaricaceae; genus Podaxis; species Podaxis sp. MADm22. The sequence continues at coordinate 31,547 of JAEUWO010001231.1, forward strand.
TTCATCAAGTCTGCGGGGCGCTCCAAGAGCTGATGAAGAAAGCGGTGTGTGTATTTGACTTGTTGGGCTTGGTGGTCGAGGGCGTTGTTGAAGTACTTCTTGAAGAGGCGACGACGAACTCGCCATGGCTCGCCATAAGGCATGAGGCCAAACTGGAAGCCAAATCCAGACCTGGTATGAATCAGAATAAGCTCTTTAGTAGCGGTTATTCGGCCTACAGCTCAGACAGCATAACTGACACCGGTCTATGAGTTCTTTGGAGTTACAATCACCCCAAGTGAAAGGTTATGAATGCGCACCGACTCGAGTATATCGCCGATCTCTTTTCCAACAGCTCTTTGGCGTCATCATATGAGTTGAGTATCACAATCGACTTCCCAGCGGCGTTTAAGTACAAGATATCTGAGTCTTTGACAGATCGATATATTGCGTCACAGCAAACCTGGGGGAACACGCACTGTACTTCTTTCCCCATTCAGCATACACCTTCCATGCGTACATGGCTGGTATATCAAACAGGTTCCCAACAATGGGCAGTCTTCTTGGTCCAGGTGGGAGGGGGTGCGGGTTTGGATGGCGGTTGTTGTACAGACATGCCGCTATCAAGAGTGTACCAGCCACAGCCGTGAGCTCCCAAGGGTCCAAAATGGTCATTGGTATCGTCAGAAAACAGCTTAGGAAGAGGAATAAAGCGATGAGGCGGTGGTGGGTAGAGGACAAGGAATAGGACGGTGTCGCCTAAAATTTCAGGTGCAACGTGTTCCCCACGACCATTTCTACTCCAAGACCAATCCTTTGAATGAAATGTTGGCGCTAGTGTCCAAGTCAGGTGAGGCTAACCTGGAGTAGAACAAGACAACTGGCAACTTCCGAAGACGCGGCTAGGAGAACCATTTGCGAATTCCTCTCAAATATTTCCCGCTCAAATCTGCTATTCACACGCTCTGGTTGGAGCACCTTGCATTGCTTATATACCCCAGCCGATTGTCTTGAAAATTATACAAGCGAACAACGTTGTATTAGTACCGGCCTAGCGCCCAAGGGACACATCACGTGAACAAACTATTTTCGATTTGAGTTGCTGGTCTGGGACGCGGAACCCCCTGGCCGCTCGAAAGATTACTGGACATCCCTCCAATGAACTTCCTGGACCCCTGCTTGCCTGACGTCCGTTCCATTGGCCCTTCAGATACACCTCAAAAGGAGATATGACGGTCTTGATGAATCCGATGCGCCATTGACGCTCCCAGGATTCCCCCACAACAACACCATGTCAAATGGCGGCGTCTCGCTACTTCTCTCAAAAGCAGAAGGCTCCGTTAAGAAGTACCTTCGTGTCCCCTGGCTTCTATCAACATTCTATCTCCAATCCATCTCCTTACTGACTTCGAGTCCTGAGGGTTTGATCAGCTATCAACTTGTTGAGTGGTGCCGGGTATTTAGCACAGACGAACCGACCGTCGGTTTGACTTTCACGTAGGCCGTCACAACTCGGTGACCAAAAGCTGCCCGTGAATGAACCTCACCTTCCCAGTCCGTAGTTTGAGCGATTAGCACCTCCATGTGTGCAGTTTTTGTCCGCCTCGCATTAAATAAAGTAGCTCACTTCATCTGCAGAATCACACTCCGTCTTGCTGTCAACAATAAGTGGCATATTCCATCTTAACTGTCTCTTTCCTCGTTTTGCCCTGCCAACCTCAACTTCCTTTCGGCTCAACTTTGTACCTCGAACGGTTGTGTGCTGCACGAACTGGGGTCATGAGTTCTATAAACCTTCGACGTGGCATACTAGTTTGTCAAGGGCAATATTAGCCGCAGACCCGGTTCATTGTTCTTATTGAATCATTCCCTGTTATTGGTGGAGGTGTAGGAGGATGTTCCAGGGATCGAAGACGGCGGTCAAGTTGGCGTATTATGGTGTATGTGAATCTCATTCACACGGTCGCATGAATGTATTACCGTTGACATCCCTCTAGTCGATTGGTAAAACGGTTTCCCCAAGGACGCGAGCATGGAGACCAACAAACCGGGTACCCCAATTCTCTGGAGAATGTCGCTCCCAGTGTTCCTCCCGAGACCTTACCAGTGAGCTACCATTGCCTTGACACCGTTAAAAATAGTTAATGTGGTTACAGTCCCAAGTATCCAACCTTGACCACGTTTCTCTTCAATCATAACAGAATGGTGTGCTCCCGAGCATTTATGGCTAGCTCCGCGCTCAACGTAAATATCTCAAAGATCTCTCTCCATATGCGAAGAAGTGTAGAGGTCATGGATTTCTATTATCACCGCCTTTCCCCTTGGTCCGGGTATTTTAGGCATCGCCGGGACGCGTACCCGCCCAGGCTATACCCCACTGAATGTCTTACAAATTCTACAATGTCTCACACATCAGTATGAAGGAACGACAATGGGGCAGTGGCTTTCTCCGCCGAGCCCACATTTCTTGCTTTTACAACTGTCTGCGCCTCGCGATTCTGCTGACGGCGCACCTAGCAGCTTTACTGTCGCGGTATGTCCTCCTGGAACACAAAGCCAACTTGGGGATGCAGTATTCCCTTAGCCGTATCACCGTACGCCCTAGATTAGCCTTCATCAATTCATTGAAACCGTCGTCAACCCGTGGAAAATCTTCAATACGCGTCCTATGTATCCTCGGTATACTTTCCCACTCGTTACAGCACTGCACATAGCTTATTTCTACTATTTCCGGCTGCGCTGTCCTTTGAGGCCCGCTCACGGGATTACGAACCGATTTCCAACCCCGTACTCCACCTTCTTGATAATCGTAGATGTAATACATCCCGAGGCATTTTCTAGTCAATATATCACATCCACTCACACCTAGCCTCCTAACTTCCTAAGCCTTCCTAAGCGATTGTAAGCACCCGTTGCAATTGGCTCTGGCGATTTTAACTGTTTCTTTTCTATGTTTCCTTAGTCGCTGTGAGCTGCGAAGGTGACGTCCCGGCACCCCGAGTTCATCGCTTCTGTCACTTCTGCGTCTCTTCGTATCAATTCACCGTGGAAGTAAGCTTTAGTTGGCAACCAACAACAAAATTTCTGCTGGAGTAGCCATATATACCACACGTCCTTGTTCCTCGGGTTCTTGATTATTGCGATCACATGGCTCCTTCTCAATGCTATTTGGGTCTCCATCCGATTTTGGGAGAGTGGATGGGAATGATATCCCCAATACTTCTGGACCCTCCAACGCACCTGGATAGGACCAGCGCCAGATCCAGCTAACCCAGGCGGGATCAATACGAAGAAGGTAACACAAACCCTTGGCAAGTTTCAATTCTTCGTCACATCGTACTTTGAATAACACCCCTGTCAATCCACCTTGGCCTCCAATCCGCTGGGCAAAGTATGATAGCTACCAGCCGCGGCCAGCAACCCGAACGATGAAACAGCTAATTTACGAAGATTACACACAGCATTCAATGACCTTGTAATCTTTGGTTTACGACTGAACTTGATGTCCCTTCATTGCCAGCCTCGCCATCAACCAATGGCCCTCAAGTTACGATTATTCATTCTCGTATCCCTGGGTCGGAGAGGAGCAGGTTACGTCCTATGACCCTCCCTATTGCATTGACCGCCCAAAATCCCGCATGAGAGTCTTTGATGCATCATTTCCTATCTGAGGCTAGGAGCAGGAGGGCGAATTCGCAACGTGAGTCAGAACCAGCTATTACGGCGCTACGCAGCAGGTTGCTTTTGACAGGGATCAGATGATATATTAAGAAAGAGGTACCGAAGGGTTCGACACGACTTTCTTTTCTCCGGAAATTTGCTATGCTATCGTTGCAGGTAAGCACATCCCATGTATTTGTAACCTGCGATGATGAACGACTAAGACGATTTTCTGAAGGTTTCTACAGCGGCGACGCCGTATCAGAACGAGGACGTTCTTCCTTTTCCCCCAGCGCGCAGAACATGGACGAAGAGAACGTTTGTATACTTCTGGCTTTCCGTAGGTATGTGTCGGTCTTGTCATTATGTTCCGTGCTTATCCGGCTCTCTAGGCATCAGCCTTGGTTCATGGTCCGGAGCATCAACGGCGTGTAAGTCTCAAAGAACGTATGGCAGGAAGTATTCGCTTACAAGATCTGTCGTAGTGGCCGCTGGGCTCACGGTTGGCCAAGCAATCGCAGGTGTGCCCCGACAGCGTAGTTATTCGCCCATCATACGTGGTTCTCTAATGTTTCGATCTCCCTTGCAGTCTGTGCCGTTAGCAACGTAGTGTGGGTCTCCACTGACGTCCTCCTTTTCAATGGCTCTTGACCCACACCTTGCTCTTGACCAGCATTGCCCTTGGCATGGTCATCAGCGGACAAGCAGGAAGTGCGTGGCATATTCCATTCGTGCGTGTGATTTGTCGTTTTGCAGACATACACTATCGATCCTTCAACCTTCAGGCTGTTGTCAACCGAACTTGTTGGGGAATGTACGTCTCATCCCGTTACGACACTGTTCTTGGGATTCTCTTGGGACTGAAGGTGTGTATAGCCGAGGATCGTGGTTTGTGGTGATAAATCGTGTCATTTTGGCATGTTGCTGGTTTGGCGTTGATGCATGGTACGGAGGACAGATGGTGAAGATTATGATAGGAGCAATTTGGCGTGAGTGCCTCCCGCTCATTCTATTTTCCAAGTTTCCAGAGCTTAGGGGCAGCGAGTTTTCACCAAATGAAGAACCATTTCCCAGAGAGCGCAGCTATGAAGACTAACGAATTCGGTAGGTTTCCAGTGTTCCATCAAGGAACAGGAGAGTTGATTGATTGTTTCGTTAGTATCGTTCGTAATATTTTGGGTAATCGGCCTACCATTGATTCTCCTCAAGCCTGAACGGTCAGCTCCATCTCTGTTGGCTGTGGCTGGCGAACCTTGACCATGACATATCCAGGTACCACCTACCTGCACTATTTGCTTCGGTGATCGTGACGATCACAGTATTCGTTATTTTCATATGGGCACTCGTGAAACAAGGAAACGTTGGTCCCCTGTGGAATGACCCCGATGATACATTCAACACTGAGCTTTCTGGGTCCGAAATCAATTGGACGATGATGTGGATGACGACGAGGGGTATAGGCTCTTGGTCAAGTGGGATTCTATACCAAAGCGGTACGTTATCTTAGGAATGGTTACCTATTGTTAATGGTATCTTTCTTAGACTTTACTCGATACGCGAAGCGCCCAAACGATCAGATTTGGGGACAGATCTTCGTTGTCCCCATCTGCTTCCTATCTGCGAACATCTTAGGGATAATCACAACTTCATGCGCGCGTGGTTTCTATCCAGACGAGCCACTTCTCTGGTTTGTTCGCAACTCACTCTTCCCCTGCTTCAATGTTTGACAAGTATCGGCAGGAAGCTCTATGATCTGCTGTACGCAATCCAGAAACACGAAGGGAAAGGAGCGAGGGCAGCTGTGTTCTTTGGTGGCTTTGCATTCTTCCTGTCTTCGCTTTCTTCTACAGTAAGTTCAGGCTCATTGAACACAATCTGCCTCTGACCGGGCAATGGAGATCGTAGCAAGTGCTGTTGTTGGTGGAATCGACCTTTCTGCACTCCTGCCACGGTAATTGACACGAACTTCATTATCCTTGTTCACCCTGGTTCGCTCACGTTATTTAGCTATGTCAACATACGGCGAGGTTCATTTGTTATCGCGATCATTGGCGCTCTCATCCAGCCATGGAGGATCCTGAACGTGAGTTTCATGGTTCAATGTCTCGCTTCGTCACTCCTCGTTTGAGACATGTATATAGAGTCCAAACAGCTTCATAACAGCACTCTCTGGATACGCGGTCTTCCTTGGCCCTCTAACTGGAATCATGCTCGTGAGTCCCATCCTTCCCATCTCGCTTAGAGGAACATAGTACTCCGTCATCGTCTCAGACCGAGTATCACGTGGTGAGGCGGCGACGCCTCAAGCTTTCGCATCTGTTCATTCCAAACGCCTCCAGCGATTATTGGTACGCCAAATCATCACCTCTAAAATATACTTTATAGTTTAACACCAACTTCAGGTTCTGGCACGGAGTCAATTGGAGGGCACCAATTGCTTGGATTCTTGTATGCCCCAAATTGCTTTGTAACGCCAAGATGTGCTCACGTAAAGTCAAGGGTGTGTTTCCAAACTTGCCAGGGTTCGCTGCTTCAGTTAGCGCAACAGTAGTTAAAGTGAACATGACGTGGATGTAAGCATCTCATCTCTCCTCACCGTGCTCTAAGCACTTGCTGACGCTGAGCTACTCCAAGGAATATCTATTACATGTCCTGGTTCCTTGGCCTTTTCATCAGCGGAGCGGTTTGGCTTGCATTGAACTTCATCTGGCCTCCGCCTGGACTCAGGGAAGTGGATGAAAAGGGTGTGTTCGAGACGCTCGGATCACACGATGTCGAAGGCATTCAAGTTATCTCTGGCATAGAAAAATGAATGGTCTAAACAACATAAGATTTGTATATCTATAGGACCGCATCTAAACGTATCCACAAAGAATTCAAATTGCAGAATCAGGTATTACAAATGCCAAGGATTCTGTTCACACGAAGTAAAATAAAAGGGAAAATCCTCCGTGGCAGTACCGTCCGAAAATGTATACGAGAGCCAGAAACGGCTCAAACCATTCTAATCCAGGTTTAACTAATTCAGCGCCTTGTCTCAGTTGAGCATTCTCCGCCCGGGAAAATAAAACCGAAATGGCTATACTTACAGCAACGAAAGTGTCACATCTCCATGCACCTTGGCCGTCAACCTAATATCCGCGTCCAGGTTCAAATCCAACCTCAGCTTCAACGGCTTATCGGACCCCTTTTCGTCATCGCCGCCCCCGCCTCCAGCAACCTGTCCTGCTGTTTCACCAACCTGATTGACAGCACCCTTGGCCGTATTGGCAACCTCTCTGCCCGTATCCCCAACTTCTTCAACGGCGGGAAGACCGGATCCGCGCTTTTTGTTACGGCGCTTGCGGTTGTTGCGGGCTTGAGGTTCCTCCTCGGAGCTGCTGCTTATGGTGCTGGCAGCAGACGGATCGCGGCGACCGCGGCTACGCCCGCGCTGGGGCTGGGGTTGTGGACCATTGCCTCTGGCCTGTGAGGGTTCACGAGACTGGGAGCGGGAAGCGGGTTTTGGCGACGACATGGCAAAGTGCTGTGATTAGGACTCAACAGGTGGGTTTCTTGCGGGCAGGTGGACAGGCGATCTGAATTATATATCTGAGGCCCTGTAGGTCTCCATCCGCAGTGACGTGGGACTAAGGTCATGACCCACAGTTGAAGCCAAGGCTAAGTGGGACGAGTATGTCAGGTAGTCCTGGTGTAGCTATAACCAAATCCCGGTTAGGAGTTGGCCTTCCAAAATGATACGGAAATAGTCACAAGCTCATGTGGAGCAAAACGTCATCATTGGTCCCCAGCACATGAAAATAGCATGAAAATAGCGCCGACTGGTGCGGTCTGTGTCCTGTTATAGCTTAAAGTGGAACAACCAAGCGTTCTTCATTTTTGCGTTGTGGCGCTACATAGTTTACATAGTTTGGCTGTCCATGGGATATTTATGCAGTACGGAGAGCTGAAATCATACCCACAGCGCATTGTTAGAAAAAGCAACGCCATGCGCTCATAAGCTCCATTGTCGGATATACTTTGTACAAACAATATGCGTATGTCGCCCCGCAGGCGGTGGTTCAAGAGTGGGTCTTTGATTATGACGTACGTTTGGTGGCAGACGTAGTCCATTGAGCCAAGCTGGTCAAGCAGAGCAAAGAAAATAAAAAAAAATAAAAAAAATAAACCAAATGATATATAAAACTGACAAGAAGACCGGACAAATCCAATCAGCTACACAAAGTATTCCACTCACAATGTCTGAAGCATCAGCTCATGGATCAGTTCACTCTCCAGTTCCCCAAGGTTCAGTTCATTCCCCAGTTCCCCAGGCCTCACCCACTCACAACAACCCTCCCGCGAACACGAAAGTTGATACAAAGGCCCAAGATGATGCCAAGGCCCAAGAGCAGGACAATGCTCTTGCTGATCGCCTCTCAGCTCTCATCGAGCATGCAAACGAACAGGTCATTCCCCTCTGTAAAATGATCCGGAAGGTGAGTAAACTCGGTCTGATTTTGATACATCGGTTGATGATGGCTCTGCAGCATATCGAGAACTTCGAGGCACAGAAAGAGGAAGATCGTGATGAAGCCGAGCTCGTGAAGCAAGTCAAACCTCTCCTCCAGCAAGCGGAGAAGATCCTCAACGAAACAAATGGTGCCATTCGGGGCGCAGATCCTGATCACCGTCTTACGAACAAAGCGAAGCGAAATTTGGCTGATCATCAGGCGACCCCTCAGGAACAACGTCTTGCTGAAGCTTTGAAAGTGGTAAGCCTCCCTATCCTGCTGGAACGCGAACGAGTTGGTGCTCACAGCTGGGTAGATGATCGAAGAGGTTCAGGGAACTATTGACTGGGCCAGGAACAAACTTGATGCGTTCCCCAAGGCGAAGAGGGATCTCGGTCCCTTGCTCGACGCATTGGGCCGTAAGTCCAATTGCCTATTCTGAGCTCGTGCTCGGTTCTAACGATATCGGTTATACGTAGAACCTCTAACACAAATCGTGGGCGGAGTAGCATTGCTCTTGGCCGGCGTCCTCAACCTGTTAGGCAGACTCGTAAGTCTCACGCATCACGGTCGAAAGAACGACAGAACTTATTGTCATTAGTTGAGTGGCCTTGGACTTGACAGTCTCCTGAAGGGCATCATCGCCGCTACCGTAAGTCCTAGGCATGGTTTCTCGCTGGTTTGTCTGATCGCGAGCTTCCTCAGGGTTTGGATAAGATCTATTCTGGGTTGGGTCTCGGGAAGTGGGTGAAAGGGAAGAACTAACTAGCGGTTACGCGTTCACCTTTGCTCCGACCATGGTGTGATTGTCTCAGATAGTTGACTAAAGAACCGCTTGCGGCCGTTTATTCCTGGTATTTAGTGACCACTGCGAGCTCCATTACCATGAGGTACCCACGACACGGGCAGAATTGGCGAGAAGCGAAGTATACAAAGCTTAAATGGATCTGTTGCTCGAGACATAAGCGTGTGAGAAAAGACACTTCATCTTGGGAGTCACGGGCTCCAGAAAGCAGAAACGAGCACAATGTATCAAGTCTAAGAATTGCCAGGAATGATGCGACGGCTTTTTCGAGAAGCTGGTGACGTGGCCCAGGCGTGGCAGAACGAGGAAATTGGAGACCACACGGAGGAAATTTTGGGAACGGAGATGCGTCCAAGGAAGGTCACATTTTCGGAGAGTAGACTACACAGTCGCGTTCGCAATATACGATAAGTTAAGCGATAAAAGAGTAGGAGACAGGACACACATAGGGAGGAAATTCGAGGGAGAAGAGTGAGTGTAATGTGGAGAAGTCATGTGACGGCGACAGAGGCACCGAGGTCAACCCGACCGCGGACCGGAGTTTAGCCGGACTTGGATTAATTGCAGTATGTCACTGTCGTTGGACCCAGCCTCCTCGTCGATGTACAGGCAGTCATGGTAGCCAGGACAATTCTCCTTGGTGCTCTCGTTACCTCTCTCACAGAAGCATACAAGTTTGCACCAAGCCAAACATCCACCGGCCGTTTTCTACCCTTCCCTCAGCACCGCATCCCAGCAAGTGAGGCCGTGGATCATGTTAACCTGTATGTCATGCATTCCCCTCCCTGGTGTATTGTGATTAACTGGTCCAAAGTCTAATAGGTAATGGTGGCGATAGCCCCAACGGTTCGGGCGGTATGATCCCATCTACAGGCCCACCTTTCGCCATGACCCGCTGGGTCGCACAGACGCAAGAAAACTACGTGTCAGCGACACCGTACAATGTAACGCATAAGAAGGTCCATGGCTTCCAGGCCACTCGTCAGCCAGCAATCTGGATGGGCGAAAGTGGAAGTGTTGCCATCGTTCCCGGTGTTGCACTGGAGGGCAACGCCGCAGGCATCGAGTGGGAGTTCGATAAACGTGGCCTTCCATTCGACCCGTCATTCCGCGTTCCAGGAGAGGAAATCATCAGCCCCTCTTATTACGCCGTCGAACTGTCAGACAACAAGAATGGTCACATTCTTGTCGAACAATCTTCCAGTCAGTCATTCATTCAGGCGTCATCGTCGAGATGCTAACCGTTTCAATCAGCTTCACGCGTCGGTCACTTCCGAATTCGTTTCGATCTTCACAACTCGATCGACTCTCCCTACATCTACATCGACGTCGCGCGTCCTTCGGTTACGGGCTCCAACCCGGCAAACAGGACTCAGCCCACAGGATTCGTTACTATTTCCCCTGAGCATAACGAAATCTGCGGTTTCTCGTCCGAACGTCAGGACGACATCATCACCCCCGTTTCTGGTCGCGAACCCGCTTCTGGCTTCCACGGCTTCTTCTGCGCACGGTTCAACACAAAGTTTGCTTGGCACGGTGTCATCAAGGAGGGTCAAGTCCTCCGCGGCGTCGGTCACGCAACTGGTGGCCCCCTTGGCGCCTATGCGTTCTTCCCCCCTTCCTCCGCCGCAAAGTTTGCGTTGATCACTGTCCGTGTTGGCACTTCCTTCATATCGATTGATCAAGCTAGGGAGAATATTGATCTCGAAGTTCCCGATGTCAACCCCGAGCTTAATGACGAGTATGGACTGATGATTGGTACTATAGAACACACGGCGGCGAGTGTTAGGAAACAATGGGCGGAAAAGCTCGATAGGTTCCAGGTACATGGCGCAACAGACATTGAGAAGGAGATCTTCTACACTGCCGTCGCCCGTACACTTCAGTACCCAAGTGAACAACACGAGCACGGGCAGTACTGGTCTGGTTATGATGGGAGGGTCCATGATCTGAAGGAGGGCGAGGAATCGTATACTGGGTACTCGATCTGGGATACCTTCCGCGCCGCATGGGCATGGCAGATTCTCTTCTCGCCTGAACGCATTCCTGGTTTCATCAACTCAATGTTGGAGGACTACAAGCAGGTGTGTACTTCCCTTGGTTCGTGTTGGCCCGCTTTGCTCACTTGTAGTCCTCAGAGCGGTTGGCTACCAATGTGGAAAAATATCGTCGAGACCAATATCATGATTGCCACTCACGCTGATTCGCTCATCGCTGAGGCAGTCAAGAAGGGTGTTGCTGGTTTCGACCGTGAACTCGCGTGGAAGGCTGTGTTGAAGGACGCGACCGTTGCTCCTAAGGATGACGCCACTACTCAGTACGAGGACCGTCAAGAGGTAGGTAACCCTCAAATCTTTATCATACACACATAGACCCTTATCCCCTTCCTCAGAACGTTGACTACGAGGTCCGAGCCGGTCTCTCATCTTCGTACAACGTTGAAGGCAAGGGCTGGGTCGCTGATGACCTTCATTCCGAGAGTGCCTCGCGAACACTTGACTATGCGTGTGAGTCTGCTAATTCTGTTTATGTTCTATCGCATAGGGTATCCATGGTTTAACTTGACTAGACGATGACTATGCCGCCTATGTGCTTGCGAAAGAACTCGGCAAACCCGAAGCTGACTTCCTCCTCGAACGCTCCAAGCGTGCTCCATTCACTCTCTGGAATGAGAAGACTGGTTTCTTTGAAGCAAGAAACGCAGACGGTAGCTGGGCTGGTGAAGACCGTGGATGGACTGAAGGTATGCATATCCCCCATGACGTCATTCTGCATGATCTGAGGCTGGTTACCAGGTGACAAGTGGGCATACTCGTTTGATGTTGTCCACGACATTCCTCAACTCATCGAGAAACGCGGTGGCAAGATTGAGTTTGTAAAGAGTCTGGAAGACCACTTCAATGGTGGACACAACGATCATACCAACGAAGTGGGTTCCGCCATATGTTAGCCTTCAAAACGTCGCTCATTCACACCTGTAGCCCTCCCATCATATTCCCTACCTCTATGCCCTTTCTGGAGCAGCGTGGAAGACCCAAGAACGGGTACGCGAGATTGCGCGTGCCAACTATGACAACACCCCCACCGGCCTTTCAGGTGTACGTTCCACTGGGTCTCGTCACAATTCTATCTATAACCATTTGCACAGAACGAGGATTGTGGCCAGATGAGCGCATGGTACCTCTTCTCCGCTCTTGGCTTTTACCCTGTCAACCCTGTTTCTGGAGAATACGTCATTGGATCGTACGTCCCCTCCCCCTGTCGCCGTTCCCGATCCATCCTTATTCATCGCTATTCCACACACGCCAATAGACCCCTTTTCAACCGCGTTGAAATTGATCTACCTCCCCGTCCCGGCAGCACCGAGTCTAAGAAACTCCAGATCATATCCCTTGGTGGGCCGAAGCTCCCCTATATCAAGTCTGTTCAGGTCAACGGCGTCTTCCTTGACAAGCCTATCATTACGCACGAGCAGATTGCTGATGGTGGTATCATCGTGTTCACAATGAGCCCAGCAATCGAGGAATGGGGCAACGATCCTGAAGTGCTCCAAGCGTTGGATACTAATATCGGCCAGCTAGTGAGTGAAATCAAGTCTGATTTATACGGCAAATCTGATTCTAATTGTGTTTTAGGCATCTGAATTGACTCTTCGAGAGCCCGTGAAGCCGAGGGCGACTGTCCGGCAAGAAAAAGATGCAGAACAGAAGCAGGCTAACCGAGAACCCTTCCCTGATCGTTCTGAGCTTTAATTCATCATAATGCCATGTTGAGCTGATGGTAACAACACGTTGTACGTTTAACAATTAAATACTCCTTCAAAAAATAGGATATACCTGTTGTCAAAATTGCCCCTTCGCCACCTGGACGTAACTTCGAATATCTCACGGGAATGACGATGTGGGATACAATGAAACTCAGGTGACCTTGGAGAAGCACGAAGCATTTTTATACAATATCCCGTTCATGGGCTTCTGACATCGAGAAGCCCGTGGACGAATGTTTGACTTAGTACTGGCCGACATTAAAACCATGGCCAACGGCACCATTGAGGTACCCAAAATGGGATTGCTCAAAGTGACGACGCTGCCCTTAGTGGCGTTGTTGACATCCATCCCAGCCGCTGCGCAAGATCGGACTCCAACTGGGCGTATCCTGCCACCTCCACAGTTTCGAGTTCCGGCGAGTGATGCGGTGGACCACGTAAATCTGTACGATAACAGCCCCTCTCACATCCCGCGAGCGGCTGATTGTAATGCAGGTTGATTGGAAATGGAGGCATCGCACCCAGCTTCACAGGAGGCATGATCCCATCCACGGGCCCTCCCTTTGCTATGACCCGCTGGATCGCACAAACTCGTGTCAATTATGTCTCTCGTACGCCATACAACATCACGGAGCTCACACCTACGATACATGGATTCCAAGCGACGCGTCAGCCTGCTATTTGGATGGGCGAAAGCGCCAGTTTGGCTCTTGTTCCTGGTATTGCGCCCACTGGAGGTCCAAACGAGATTAAGACGGACTTCTGGGCTCGCGGGTTGAGGTTCGTGGGTGGGCATGAACAGAGGGGTGAGGAAGTCATTAGTCCGGGATACTACAGCGTTAAACTGGAAGACGGGACTGGAGGAACAATTTTGGTCGAACAGAGCTCCAGTGAGTGCGATTGGTATCAATCTTTTACGCTTATCTCCTTGACTAACGGAACAAATAACCTTTTAGCTTCACGAGTTGGCCACCTCCGATTTACCTTCACTCCCGGGCCAAATACTACTAGCTCCGCAACCCCGTATATCCTCATTGATGCTGTTCGCCAATCCATCCAAGCACATGACCCAACCAACATTACATTCCCCATTGGCACTGTCTCTATTTCACAATCTCACAATGAGATCTGCGGCTCATCCAACGAGCGTCAAGATGCTATTATAACTCCCAATTCCATCAAGGAGCCAGCCTCGCATTTCAAGGGGTTTTTCTGTGCCCGGTTCGATGTGCCGTTGAACGGGAATGGGAACACTGGGATTATTGCAAACCAGACGACTCTTTCTGGGCAGATGGATGCGGAAGGCTCCTTGTTGAGCGCATTTGCTTTGTTCCCGAAAGCGAAATCTGATGGAAGGAGCCTTGTGGTAAACGTAAGGATTGGAACTAGCTTCATTTCGCAGGACCAGGCAAGGCGCAATATAGACTTAGAAGTCCCCGATCCGCCCAAGAATTCTGGTAAGCCGGAGTATAAAATCCTTGTGTGTCTTGTTGACCTATTTCTAGATAAGATTACAAGCCTCGTTCCAGGGACTTTGGAAGCGACCGCAGCGTCCGTCAGAGGTCAATGGGCAGAGAAGTTGGACCGGATTCAGATCAAAGGCGCATCCCATGAGGACCTCGAAGTTTTCTATACCGCCGCCGTTCATGGACTTCAGTATCCCAGCGAGCAACACGAGGAAAATCGTTACTACTCGGCTTTCGACAACCAAGTCCATGAGGGCAGCGAATCATATACTGGTTATTCAATCTGGGTCAGGATCAACTGTATGAAGGCACGACGTGTTTCCTGAGTTACTTTCCCATATAGGATACGTACCGAGCGGCCTGGGCCTGGACGATCTTATTCGCTCCCGAGCGACTGCCTGGTATGGTCACCAGTATGCTGAATGATTTCCGGGAGGTACGTGTCTGCAGCACTTTCCCGAAATTCGCGCAATCATGTCAAGTTCAGGGAGGCTGGCTACCTATGTGGAAGAATATCGTCGAAACCAATATTATGGTGAGGTCCGCGAAATACAGCGTGAAACGGAGTGCTCAAGTGCAGCTATTATCAGGTTGGGACACATGCAGATTCACTTATCGGAGAGGCATTCCGAAAAAGTGTAACTGGATTCGACCGTGACCTCGCTTGGGAGGCCGTCTGGAAGGACGCGACGGTCCCACCCACCGCAGACCGTAACACAGTGTAAGTAGTCGGACCTTGTATTCCCCATGGCCGCTTTGGCTGACTCCAAGGGTATAGATACGGAGATCGCCAGGAGGTATATACTACATGCTGTCATCTCCTATAAAAGTCGTTGATTTCGAACCAGAACGTCGACTTCGAAGCTCGTGCAGGATTATCCTCCGTGTACGACGATCCAAGCAAAGGATGGGTTGCGAACGACGTGCATTCCGAGAGTGGTTCCCGGACTTTGGATTATGCATGTAGGTCTGTCAAGTAGAGTGATACACCTGGTGACTCATTCATTCCGAAACGGGAAACGTAGATGATGATTACGCAGTTTACGTTGTGGCCAAGGCCTTAGGAAAGCCGGACAACATCACCTCCTTCCTCCTGAACCGCTCCCAACGCGCTCCGTTCACCTTGTTTAACAATGAAACAGGTTTCATGGAAGCTCGTAATGCTGATGGAAGTAGGGCGGGGCCGGACAAAGGGTGGACAGAAGGTTCGCACCAATCACTTTTCTAACACTAGTGACCGCCGCTTAACTTAAAATAGGCGACAAATGGATATACACCTTCGATGTCGTGCATGATGTACCGCAGCTCATTCTACACAGAGGTGGCAATGTTAGCTTCGTGAAGAGCCTGGAAGATCATTTCAACGGGGGCCACAACCAACACACCAACGAGGTATCTTTGGTTTGAGACCTCAATAAAGCTGTGCCTTTTGATCGTGTTTGGAACAGCCCTCTCATCACATCCCTTATCTCTATTCACTGGCCGGAGCCTCGTTTCGAACACAAGAGAGGGTGCGTAATATTGCCTTGGCTAACTATAACAACACGCCACAAGGCCTTTCCGGGGTAAGGGTACTGGACTCGAGGATGACTAGAACTAATTGCTGTGTAGAATGAAGACTGCGGTCAGATGAGCGCCTGGTACATCTTCAGTTCTATGGGATTTTATCCTGTGAATCCGGTCTCCGGAGAATACGTAGTTGGAGCGTGAGCGCTACCTCTAACTCCTGTGTCATCTCAACGACTAATTCAATTCTGTCCGAAAGACCCTTCTTCGATGAGATGATCATTGATTGGCCACAGGTCGTTCCAAATAGCGTCCAACCAGGTTCAAGGCGGTTAACAATAAAATCCTCTGGAGCGGTGCAGAATCAATACATCAAATCTCTAACTGTCAATGGTGAACCGATCAATGCGCCCGTACTTCTTCATGAGCAGATAATCAATGGTGGAGAAATAGTTTTCGAGATGAGCGACGAAATACAGGAATGGGGCAACAACCCGGACGTTTTGAAAAGCTTGTTGGGTTGAAGCATGGCCCCACCAGTGGGGGGCCAGATTCCCAGGGCAATGTGTATTTTAGCCTTTGTAGGCCTGTCTTGATAATTATTAGCAGAGAAGACCTTACCTTGGATGCAGCTGGAGTGATGCTTTGGGCACCACGTTTTGATTACGGGAATGTGATGTTTGCGCTTAGTTAAGACTTTTTCGTGCCTGATTTACGCAATTGTCGGCGGGCATCCTACACCGGTAATACTTACCCAAGGAAATACAACACTTGTAATGTAACTTATCCGTTGCCCGCTCCAACAGGCAGTCCCACACCTTCATCGCTCTAAATCTGTCGCCGACCATCTTGCACATCAACGTCCTTGCAGATCGGCTTTATTCCAGGGCCACGGCTCCCCCATCACACTTGCGTCAGGGTTCTTGTGACGAAGGCCCAGTGGTCCTGGAATTCTTACTGGGTTAGTGTACCTGTTCCCCCCACGCATTTTATATAAGAAGACATGCATCATACAATACATACTATCCCCTTTTTGGTCTGCGCTGCCCCCTCTTCCCATCCCTGACATGTCGCTTCCCGACTCAAATCCCAAGGCCCACGAGCACAAAGGTCAAAGATGTCCTGTCGCGGGGGCTCACAGTTTCTGTCCTCCACAACCGGGTGACAGTCGCTCACCGTGCCCTGCACTCAATACTATGGCAAACTACGGTTACATGTAAGCCACAATATTTCATACCTGTCCCCATGCCAACCTAATACCCTCAAAGTAATCGTGATGGAAAGAACCTTTCAGCGTTCCATCTCTCTCGTGGACTGAAAGCCTGCTATGGACTCTCTACACCACTGGCTCTCTTCCTCTCGTATGGGGGTTTTACTCTGCTCAAGCGTCTACGACCTATCAGCCTTTATGAAATCGGCAAGCACGGTGCGGTTGAGCATGATGCAAGTCTGGTACACCACGACACACCAGCAGGCGAGACGTATGCCCCGATCAATATCGATCATGGACTGGTGACAGAGCTTATTAATGACGCACGCGGTCCTTCTCAAACACCCGGCGACGGAGCTGTGGAACAACAACCGCTCATAAATGCTATTGACGTGGCGCGTGCCCGAGTGCGTCGGGAGAAGGCGTCCCCGCCACTGGACTCTATGCACGCTGAGATTGCACGGGGGGAGATGGCGATCATCTTGGGTGTGTGGGAGACAAAGTCGAAGGACAAAGTGGGAGTGCCCGCTGAATGGATGCGGAGATGGATTGGATACGAAGAACTTCCAGAGGGGTGGAGACCGACCCACAAACAAGGATTACTGGATACGATTAAACGCGCCAAGTCCATCCGAAAGGCAATGGAGGAGATGCGAAATGCCGAAGCAAATACCTCCCCGAGCTCGGCGTCGGGAAAGACTTCCTCAACGACATCCAACGAGACCACGAATGAGAAGACGAGACTGTAATTCTATATCTCCTCCCTGACTGCCGCTCCTGGAACTCACTCATGAGGTGACCTTTCTCACGTGCTAGGGCTTCGAGCTGTGGTTGGATTATATGACTAGGTTTGATGAAGGATGACTTGTAATTTTTTGGTTTGGTATATAATACGATTTACACCATATAATGCGGTACTGATGTTTTATGTTCATGTTTTGTTCTCGTCAACTGACTCTGCCTATGAACTGCTTGCTAGTTTACGTACTTGAACGCAGCCTGAATTACATAGCCTACTTTGGCTCTCCTAGTCTTGTTCAGTTTGTAGACTTTTTTTTTGGAGTTTTTGGCCGGTGTGACTTTTGATGCGATGAGCAAAGCACAAGGCGGGGTGGACCATGGGTATGCTGGGGTACGTTTCTCTGGGTGGCGGTGCCTATCGTGCCCGATGTGGTGAACATAATCTGATTCGTGGCTCGAGGTTGGTTCTTCAAAACTTAAGTATCGAAAGTGATCGAAAGTGATATGATCGGTTTTACCGGGTATAGCTGTCAAGTAGTCAGAAGTCGTTTGGCAAGACTATTAAGTATAGTCGTTCTACAAATCACGGACAACAGCATGTAGTTTTTTTTTTTTTTTAATAAAATTTTGCACGCTATATGACCTACGGTTGCGCTCTGTACGCCCTGGATAAGGCTTGTATGACGCTGGGCGCCTCCGGGCCTTACGGCTTCCTTCTGGTCCTTTCTACGGGCCGCGTACCCCGGAGCAAATCATGCTAGACAAGGAAAACTGATATCGCAACCGATTTGATATATCCGTACCCGAAATTGGTGATCTCGTTCGATGGGAATTCAAGTCTAAAACACGCATCGAAGCTTCTGATCCATGTTTGCAACTTGCGGAGCGAGATGCAGCTAGGAGAAACCTCGGACCATGATGAAGGATAACGTGGAGGACTTACAATCCAGAGAAAACCGGCGAGTCCGTCCAGCAGGTCAGCTGGCTTCTCAATGTTTATATTTCGGACAAGTCGACAAGAATTATACATGTGAGGAGCCAGCTCAATGCAAATGATGACCGCATTGGCTCCCTCCGGAACGCTGGACATGTGCTACCTCTGGACCGTCCTGCATGTTATAAGACTGGCCTGAAGGTTTCAGAGAGTACCCAATCCTCATTGCGTTGCTCGCGAAGTCGTCCTGTCACACCATGGGCAGCTCGAAGAACTTCTTGGGGTTGTCTACTTTGTTCTTGTATCTCTCCTTGTCCTGCCTTGCCCATGACCCAATTGGCGTTCGGGATGACCTGCATTTTAGCCTCGGGGCGCGTCAAGCCAACAAGGACGGTTCAACGCCCACCTACAAGAATCCAAAAGCCCCAATCGAAGCACGAATTAACGATCTCCTTCCACGCATGACATTAGAGGAGAAGGTCGCCCAATTGTGAGAGTCAGATTATTCTTCTAATGAGCTTTCGCGAATTCTCCTCAGAATTCAGGGTGATATTAATGGTTGGATGGACATGAGCAATCCGTTGGATAATACTCTTGTCCATAATGAAACAGGCCTAGTGAGTCTCATACCTCCCGTATTACGACCCTTTGCGTGATAAGGATACCTTGGATAGGTACATATGATGAGTACCCGAGCAGGTAGCATTTGGGGAGGGTATCAGACTCCGTGGGAGAAATTCGTCTACGCCGTCACCGTTGGCCAAAAGTATTTGATGGAGAACACGACTTTGGGAATTCCAGCACTCATCCAATCTGAGGGTCTATATCTCTGTCTCTCCTTTTTGCTCCCGCGCTGATGTTATTTTCTAGGTCTCCATGGTTTTACCAATAACGGCACCATCTTCCCTTCGCCTGTTGGACTTGCTGCGTCCTTCGACACACAGTTAATCCACGACGTTGCAGGGGTGGTAGCACAGGAAGCGGAAGGCCTCGGTATCAACCATATCTTTGCTCCTGTTCTTGATCTTGCGCGTGAACTCAGGTGGGGCCGTATCGAGGAGGGATTTGGCGAATGTCCTTACCTCACTGGCGAACTCGGTTATGCGTATGTTCATGGCCTGCAAGATGGGAGGCGCCGCAATGCAAGCTCTACAGCCATTGCTCGGATGGCCGCGACTTGTAAGCACTTTGCAGCCTTTGGAACACCCCAGGGTGGACTGTGAGTCAATTCTGTTATCTTTTTCGTGAAGAGGGTTCACATTCAAGGCAGAAACCTTGCTCAGGTATCTGGGGGCGAAAGAGAACTCCGTACCGCCTATCTACGACCTTTCAATCGCGCCTGTTTGGATGCCCTCTCCATCATGACAGCTTATGCGAGCTATGACGGTATTCCTGCCGCTGCTAACTCCCGTACGTAGTACTCGTCCGTCGCCGTCTTCAAGTTGAGAGGCTGATAACGTATAGATCTCCTGATAGATATTGTGAGTGCAAGATCTCGGAATATGCTCATACCAATAACTCTGCTCTATAGCTTCGAAAAGAATGGGGGTACAAATACTGGGTGACTTGTGATGCCGGGGCCATTGATCTTCAGATCACGATGCACGGAACATGCGATACTCGTGAGTGCGCGGCCAAGACTGCACTTGAAAATGGCCTCAGTGGTGAAATGGGTGGGGGTGAGTAGGCTCGCATTCCGTTGTGTCTCTCAAGAAATGTACCTTATTCGTTTAATCGTCAGGCACGTACACATACGAAACCTTAGTGCAGCAAGTGCGGAATGGCCAAGTAAATATCAAGTTCATTGACGAAACAGTTCGGTACCTGTTGCGCACCAAGTTCTCCCTTGGTCTCTTTGAGAGTATGTCGAAGGCTGCCTTAGTGTCGGTATCTCACTCATCTTCTGCAGACCCATATCCTTACTCGGATTACCTGTCGACACTTCGTACTCCCGCCTCACAAGTCGTTCTTCAGCGTGCTGATCGCGAAACCATCGTACTCCTGGAGAACAAGAACAATGCTTTACCGCTTAGTAAAGATATCGGATCCATCGCGCTAATTGGTCCTCAAGTCAACCGCGTATCGGTAGGGACGCAGTTCCAAGCAACTAATGACTTGGGTCTGACACATGCAGTTCGGTGACTATGTTTTCTTCAACGCCACGAACAACGGTATCACTCCTCTCGAAGGCTTCCGCCAGCACCTCGACAGCACCTCGAGCTCTACCAAGATTAACTTTGCCCAAGGTGCCCAGCTGTGGTCAGATGATCAGTCTGGCTTCCCTGAGGCTGTTCAGATGGCTCAAAACTCCGATGTCGCAATTGTTATGGTGAGTTTCCATCAGGAAGAGTGAAGCTCGATGGACTTGAAAGACTGTTTGTGCAGGTTGGAACATGGTCCCTCGATCAGACTTTGCTTTGGACGCCGGGTACTAATGCGACAACGGGAGAAATGCGTGATCAGTCGGATCTCGGACTCGTCGGTGTTCAGCTCGAGCTTATCAAGGCGGTTCAATCTACTGGAAAGCCGACCATAGTTGTGTATGTCACTGGAAAGCCGATCGCGGAACCATGGGTCAAGGACCGTAAGTCCCTAGCTTAGTAGCGTTATATCCCAGCTAACATGGATGCAGATGCTGACGCAATCGTTCACCAATTCTATCCTGGTGAATACGGAGGTATGTATGGCCATCTTGACAACTTCTCATTATTCATGATTCCCTCCTGCTCTAGGTCGTGCCCTCGCGGAGGTTATCTTTGGAGATGTCAATCCTTCTGGAAAGCTCTCAGTCTCCGTTCCCCGCGACGTTGGGACCACTCCAGTCTTTTACAACTATCTCAAAGGAGGGCGACCCGCTTCCAATCCTGGAGTAATCCTTGACGACGGCTCCTTCAAGTTTGGAAACCAGGTAGACAGCTCCCCAACATTAACACTAGCTTCCCTCGTTGATGCCTTCCTAGTATGTCCTCAACAGTCCTCAGCCTCTTTGGAGCTTCGGTCATGGCCTGAGCTACACCACCTTCGAATAGTGAGCCTCCTGTAATGTACTGCTCACACCTACTCATTGGTTTGACAGCTCGGATCTGAGCCTCTCCCCCTCGACCGTCAGCCGTAAAGCAGGATCTGTCAAGGTCTCTGTCACAGTTGCCAATACAGGATCACGTACCGGAAAGGAAGTTGTCCAGGTGTATGCCACCGATGATCGCAGCTCCGTCGTAACACCAAACCAGGAGCTCATAGGTTTTGCCAAAGTCGAAATTCCGTATGTGCTCTCTCGCTTCTATCGTTGCACGTTGCTGATGGGAACCCAGTCCTGGCCAGTCCAAGAAAGTGACAATCGATATCAGGGTGCAGGATCTCAGCTTGTGGACTAAAGACAATAAGTGGATTGTTGAACCGGGAACCTTTACCATCAAAGTCGGCACAAGTGACCAGACCTTCCAGAATGCGACATTAACTGTGTCGTAAGGATGACTTGTTTGTTCAAGTAGACTCAGAATAGATCAGTCGTTCCATTCCATTCATTTCGTCCGCAGAATTATGGGGTAACTTCCGTCAATTTCAATGAGCACTCCCAAAAACCGAATGTAGATAGCAATTGATCCCTCCAACGCGGTAGAACATCCTCTGGGGCACTCATTCGGAGAACTCTTGGTCCCAAAGGCAGTGTAAGCTATACTATAGGAGATACTCAGAATAGTTTTCTTCCGGGATCGAAAGGACGAACATGCCTGTTTACGTGTAATCGACATTCCCTGCTGGTATGTTTTGCACTATATTTCGGCAAGCGTGCTGGACGACATTAGATCGAAGGACGGTTTGGCTCAAGCCCTTAGCAAGTCACGAAGTCCTTTAGTGAGGACGAATGCACCCCTCCATTACTGTCTGCCTCAAGCTATAATGATTGAACATACCGCCCATAACGGCGCCGCCCCATCTTTTGACCTATATACGTATCATAGACTCCCTAGCAACTTTTTTAATTATTGTGAGATTACCAAGGAATGCCTCCATGCCCAGTGCAGATAGCAACCTCGTACAGTGATTGTCAGAGGTCCGTTTCTCGGACCTGCGATTCTGGTTGCTCTAGACAGCATATATCATAACTTCTTAAGATACAATTTCAGCTGCAGTGATGAGGCATCGGGCGCCGAGTCGGGCGCCTTCGTAATCTTTCAAAAATAAACTGACAAAAACATACACGTTTTGTCGTATAAAAGCATCAAGAGTCCGCCGGAAGAACCAGTACGCTGAAGTTACCTGCAAGCAACTCTTTTCGACCCATTCAGAATAGTCATGAAATCTACTCTTGCTACCCTCGTTCCCGCTGCCCCCGGCTTGTCCGTCATGGGCAGTCTAGTAAAGCTTGACGAGCGTCATAAACAGACCCCCAAGTGCAACCCCCCTGGTCTGTGTCCTTTTCCCTACATGAAACGGATAGCCAACAATTGGAAATACCTTTCTACAGATTGCCCCCTTACTATTTGCAGTAGGATCCCAGGAAATATTGCTGCGTGCATCGCTGCTGGAGACAAACTCTGGACCATTCAGCTAAGCCCGACTTAGGGAAAACCACACAGTATGTTTATGATATAAGTGAGTGCACGTTTCTGACCCCAGATCTAGGTGCAGCTGATCAGTTTGCTCTCGCTCCGCGCACCACGCAATGTATCACGGCGAGCATTTCTACTGGTTTTGCTATCGGGGGCTCTTTGATTGGCGGAAATATAACCGGTAGCTTACTTAGATGTGTCACCCCAGCTAAACGCATGTTTGGGATGCGTAGGCGCTCCTAGGAAGTAAATAAAATGGCTCTATGGGATACTCCACAGAGAGTACATTTCCAATGAACATGTCGTATTGCTATAGAGGAAGAATAGCAGAATGTGACGATGAGTGCTTAAGACACTGAGGAGCTTGGCTTGGATTCGCCACGTTGCAAATGGTAGCATGATTGGATAAGACTCAAGTTTTGTGCAGTGGCCTGTCTGAGGGTCTTGTCATCTGCTGAGCGAGAATTTTAAGGACTTTATAATAGTCCCTTTGTTTGGATTGTTTGAGGAGTCTCTTGGTAGACGGGAATGAAGCTACTGAGCGGCATCATCAGTGAACGTGAAGCTGAAAGGTGAGAAGTGAGGGAAGCGTAGGGCCACCATGCCGGCTGTTGTTAAATACCCTGAACAGACCGTGAATAGCCTCCCCATGCTCCTCCTGCGCTAATAGCTCTTCCCTCTTTCCAATTCATGCACATCTGGCGATGGATATCGGAATGCAGGATCTTAGCTTGTGGTCTAAAGACAAAGGCTGCATTTGGAGTTTTACCACTAGAATTGCCACAGATGATCAGGCTTTCCACTATGTAGCATAGATCGTGCCATAGGGATCCACTTGTACGTTCAAGTAAATGTCGCAACATGGATCTAGTCCTTCCATTTCATTCATTTCGTCTTTAAATCATGAGCTAACGGCATTCAGCCTTGATGAACGCTCAAAGAAACCTGACATAGTTGGAAAGCGATCCTTCCAAGGAATACAATACGTTCTGGTTTATTTTTCCTAAACATTCTTGGACACAAAGGCAATGCAAGCTGTTCTATAGGGATGTTCAGAACGTTTTCCTTCCCAGCTTCGAGGGATAAAAACACTTATTTCCGTTGTGGAGCCAGAAATTCGGCTATGCATGAAAATGCGTTTCCTTCATTTCTGGTCNTGTGGAGCCAGAAATTCGGCTATGCATGAAAATGCGTTTCCTTCATTTCTGGTCCACTATTTCAGAATGTTCTCGAATATTCGTATGACTCGTTTAGTGTACAGCATTGTAGGTAGTCTCATGTACTTAAGGAGACCGCCTGCATGCAATACGCCCCAGCTCCCTGCAATCGGGATGTCTCACTAGTCTCGTAGTCTTGTTTCGTTGGTCTCGCTTCGTCTCGTCTCGAATCGTCGTCGTTATTTTGTGTATTTTGTTTCTTCTTAATCTCATTCTATGATTATCCAATCCGGAGGAAGGACTTCGGACCCCTCGCTGCCGGATGGATGCTGGCACCCTTCGCTATACACCCCGAACCCGCCTCTTCACCGTGCTATCGATACTTCCTTGCTGGTATGTTTTGCACTCTAGCTCGACTTGCGTCCCGAAACACTAGTCAAAAAAGGTTTCGCCCGAGTGTCTTGGCAAACTGAACAGCTAGCAATAAAGGATGTACGTCTTCGCTGTTGTCGATCTCTTATTATGATGGTCTGGCCGCAAAGGCGCTACCAGTAGCAAGATTAGATTATTCTTGCTTTATGCATGCCTCATATACGTATACATGCACTTGTTTTGTCATAAGGTGATGATAGATGGAACACGACTCGTTATCGTATTCGTTCGAGCCCCGATACCCCGAGTCATAGTTCTGGTTGTCCTAGGCAGCATACGACATGTCAGGCTATAGCTTCTCGATACGACTGTTAGCTTCTCATCGCCATGAGGCGCCAGGATTACTGGTGCGCTTTAGCCCTCTTTCAAGAATACACTAAGGAAAGCACATGTGATATATCGTATAAAAGAAACCAAGAATCAAGAGAGCAGACCCAGCGTGCTATAGCTGCCTGTGTCAACAGTTCCTTACGGCCCATCCATAGCAGTCATGAAGTTTACTCTTGTTGCATTGTCCGCATGGGCAATCCAGTAGAGCTCGACACGCGTCAGCAACAAGAGCACCAATGCGACCTTCCTGGTAAAGCGTCCCTTGTCCTGGTTGAGACGGGTTGTTGACGGCTAGCCGATTCATTTCTACAGGCTGCCTTCTTACGATTGCCAGCCAGACCGGGGTTCATTGCTCCGTGCGAAGCTGCCGCCGCCAACTGCAGGCCGTCTAGCAAAGTCAATCCCAGGGCCAACAACCTAGTAAGTCTGCGGTATGCGTGAGAGGTGAGGAGCGCGAGTTTCTGACCACAAACCTAGCTCAAGCTGATCAATTCGGCCTCGTTGCAAATGGTGCGCAATATATTGCGTTGACCATTTCTGCCGGTTTCGCTGTTGTAAGTCTTTTGATCGCCGGAAATATGCGGTCCATTATGGCCTTCTCTCAGCCAAACGTTTGCCTGGGCTGCCCCGGCCCTCCGGGCCAGCAAGATGGCGCTGAGGTAATCTTCAACAGAGGGTGTGCTCTGAGTGAACATGTTACAAGGCCATAGATAAAGAATGAAAGAGATGAAATGATATGATTATGAGTGCTCGAGACAGATCTCGGGTTTTGACCTTGGACTGGTGATGTCGGAAGTGGCAGCGCAACAACACAAGACTCGCGGTTGTACTCAGATACCGTTGTTCAGCGTACAATCTCGCCACCCTCCAGAGCAAGAAGACGAAATTTCCAGCGCCTTACCGGCGTGATAAGCAAGTCAAAGTCAAACAATGAGATCATAGTTTAGTGACCGTGGGAACGCTACGTGTCTATTCACATTTATGGAGTTGTACAGCTCTGCACCGATCCTACACAGAACATAATGCGTCTACCACGGCTGACGTTGGGCCTGCTCTTCCTAGGTGGCGTCTGTGCCGACCAGGGCAGTCTATACCCTCCAGGACTACTTCCCCTCATCAACAGAGCCAATGCTCTGCTTTCCACTGGCCAGTTCAACGAAGCAGCCAAAGTCTACTCCGAGGCCATTAGTATGGTCCAGTTAAATTGCCGCACAGAACAATTACTGACGTGCTCGAAGGCCAGGCTCCTACCGACTACTTGTTGTATTATAAACGTGCAACTGCATATTTCTCCTTACAGCGGCATACCGCAGCTCTAGATGACTTCGACAAGGTCCTCTCGTTGACCTCGAATACCTTCGATAACGCCCATCTCATGAAAGCCCGTATCTACGCCAAGGAGGCCAAGTACGACCTTGCAAGGCCTTCACTTAGGTTGTACATCAAAGCAAAGGGCAAGAACAAAGACCAGGATGCCGAAGAACTGGAGAGAGATATCGAGGAGGGCGAACAGCTTTATGCGAAACTCGAGAAGGAGCGGAAGGCCCAGTTGTGGAATGCATGTGTGGAGACTGCGAGTACGCTGCTACGAAAGGCAAGCTACTCGATTGAGGTGCGGACGTGGCGCGCAGAATGTGCATTCGCGGCTGGCGACCTCGAAAGTTCTGTTGGTGACCTCTCGTGAGTACCATGACTCGTTGATGCACTAAGCATTACTGAGAGTTACCCACAGCCGTCTATCTAATCTCCTAACGCCGTCTACAACCCTGTTAACCCATATCTTCCGACTCTCATACTTCCTCCTACCGCCCTCTCCTGGCGCCATGAACGCCATTAAACAGTGTCTCCACTATGACCCCGATTCCAAGCTTTGCCTCTCACAGCACCGTCTCGTCAAGAATTTCGACAAGGGTTTCGCCAAAGTCGAGGAACTGTTGGGTAAGGAGGACTGGCGTGGCGTTGTCAAGCTGCTACTTACCCCGGGCGGGGGCAAGATTGGGGACCTCTGGCGCAAGTTCGAGGACGCGATGGAAGAGAACGTTGGAAAAGAAGAGGCCCTTCTCCCGCTCATTCCTCCGAAGCTCCTGGAATCGGCCATCCCTCATGCAGACAAGAAGAAACTCGTAATGAAGTCGCTTCCTATGCCCAAAGCCGCAAAGATTTCGATCCAACGGCAAACTCTTGTTCGGGCACTGTGTAAATCGTTCACGCATTTAGCCGATCAATCAAAGGGAGAAGAATATAGGAAACAAATGGGCAAATGGTGTAGTGAGCTGTTGACGCTTGAGGGCTGCACAGAGGATGTGGATGGTCTTATCGGGAAGAGTGAGGTGCTGTTGGCGCAGGAGGAGTACGAAGAGGCTGTCCGTGTTCTGGACAAGGCGTTTGAGGCCAGCGGGCGCAGTGACCGTACGGTATGTTTCATCTACCTCGCACCTTCCAACTTCGCATCACTCACGATTTCCCCAACCAGATTCACGCTCGCCTTTCCAAGGCCCAGAAACTCCTTAAACAATCCAAACAAAAGGATTATTACAAAGTCCTCGGAGTCTCCCGCGACGCCGACGAAAAAACCATCAAAAAGGCATACCGTCAAGCTGCGAAAGTCGCTCATCCCGATAAGGGTGGCTCTGAAGCGAAGATGGCAGCTGTTAACGAGGCGTATGAGGTTCTCTCGGATCCAGAACTGCGAGCGAGGTTCGATGCCGGCGACGACCCAAATGACCCTACTGGTGGTATGGGCGGGAATCCGTTCGCTCAGGGTGGACATCCGTTTGCTCAATTCTTTGGCGGTGGGTTCCCTGGTGGTGGATTTGGTGGATTCCCTGGTGGTAGTGGAGGCGGTGGGCCGGGCGGGTTCCAGTTCCATTTTAACAGCCATGGGGGTGGACGGAGAGGACACTAGAGGCAATGCGAACGCTTGTTGGTTTTGGATTTTTTATTGTATTATTTGTGTCCCTAACGTTACTTTTATTTCAACGTACAACCTGTGGTTTACTCGTATAGAATTATTCTGAGGTATTCATACTGTTTTTTTTTTCAGTTTAAGTAGGGGACACTGGAAAATAAAAGACACAGTGAGTGCGAGATGGCGTGAGCACAACAGTGTTGAGGGATTCTAGGCATAGCATCTTAAGCATGAGGGTCCACATTCCGTGATATGCACCAGTTACCACCATACTGTAATTATAAGGGTTATGGGCACTCGTAGGGACAAATCCCTAGGGGTCCTAGGGACAATATATGCAGGGACATGCAGGGAGAGACACTGGGAGAGTGACATAGACATAGACAAGGACAGACTTAGAATAGATATTTAGATACATGTGAGCATTTACAAAAGTGGCAATCGACNCAGCGTCAATGGTTTACAAGCAAGAAGAACATCATTAACGCAAAAACCTTTGTAGATCTGTCGTAAGCTGTGCTGACGTTGGCTGAATCTGGTGAAAATATGTTCCCTGGGATTCAAGAACCGTCCATCGTCTCCACATCCACATCTTGTTCTCCCTCGACCTCTTCTGTGACGCCCTCGCTTCTCGACGAAGCCTCATCTACCTGATCACAAGAGTCCGTCCAGCATATCGCTGAAGACTGAAAACGGTTACGCCAGCGAGCAGTAGTAGTACACCGGCGAATCTGAGGGATTATGTTGGTCCACACGGGCCTCAGAAGGACTGGGCTATCCAACCCGCAACTGGTTCTGATTATCGCGAGAATGGGAATTGTATCGCGATGAGGTCTGTCAGAAGACTTTGGTACGTCGGCTCTATTTCCTCATTTAGCAAGGAGGAAGTGTCTTAATGATGCATGTACGTCTTTTTTGCATAGAATACGGCCCTGGCGCAGTCATCACTGCGTTATTCCAACAAAGGCCAACACCTTCCCCTGTCCTCGCCGACATCACACACCAATTGCGCCAAGGTTATCGTGGATCTGTCTATACACCGCCCCAAATCTTCCTCGAGTTGTGCTGGCATCCATACCAGCTCGTCAAGGATAAGCGGTGAAGCCTGCGAGTCACTTGGCATGCATCAAGGCTTTTACTAGCACTCCTGTATTTGACTTCGACGATGAAACAATGAAAATCCCTTGATATTCAGTGTACACTCACGCATTATCCGTCTGCAAAACTGTATGATCTATGGGCGTACAGCTCTACTTGAACAATCCGTCTCTTGTGTTTTTCAAATCTTCGACGACATGATTCCTATTGTTCTACTCTCGTCACCGCTCACGCCATCCACACACAGACCGATGGCCCAGGTCACACGTTCTCATTTTTACTATGCAATTTACTGCTCGTCGACGAGATCATGTTCGTGTGCTCCCAGTATTCGGGTGGGGCAGGGTCCGCAACGCCGCCCATTTTTCCAGGCAGCAATCCTGGACATACGTTGAATCATGACTTGTCTCATCGCGGTAATGGAAACAACACGCAAGCTCAAGCCCTTGTCCCCGTCGATGCCACGCGCAAGGTGTGTCAAGGCGAGTGCAATGGAGCTACCACCACACCTCTTCGACGACTGCACAGCGCTGGGTGGTTCCCCCTAACACCTCTTCGCCGATCATTCGCAGTGGTGTGAGTTCCACCACCACAGCTTCCACGACGGGGAGTTCACGGTGGCGTAAAGGTCCACTAGGGGTTATCTGGGATATGCCAGGGTTCATACTAGGGTTTTTAAACCTGGGATGAGGCAGGGCACACATGCTGGGGATGGGCAGGGTGAAGGATAGGGATGAGACAGGGTATATGGTAGGGATAAGACAGAGTACAGGGTAGGGATGAGACAGGGTACAGGGTAGGGATGAGACGGGGTATAGGATAGGAATGAGACAGAATGCACAGTAGGGATGAGACAGAATACATGGTAGGAGTGTGTAGGGTGCAGGGTAGGAATGTACAGAGTACAGTGAAGGGATGGGCAGAATAATACATGAACAGAGATGGGCAAAATAGAAAGGATACAGAGGAGAAATGGCCAGAGACAGAGGCGAGACAGGCAGCGTAATGACTAGAAATGGACTAGGGGAGGACTAGGGGAGGACTAGAAGATGGGAATGGACTGGACTCATATTGAAATGCTTTTGTTCACACTTGGGTCGATGAAACCTGTTGACAGCTTTACTGCGCCGTTCTCAAAAAACATATTGATAGCTTTACCACGTTGTTGTCAACGAAGTGTGATCGCATGCATAGTGTTTTCATTGGTGATGACACATAGCGATAACCATTCACACACACAATTCCTCATAGAAGAGTTGCAGTGTGAATTGCGTGCTGCATTTATTTGATGACAGCGATACATGCTGGTGAGATGCATACAATTTGTCATAGAAGAACTGCGGCATGATCACACACCAAAATACTTCGACAACAACAACGCATTTTGTCATTCAAAGGAAACACGCAATACACGATGCCATACAAACATTAAGGGAATCAGAACGCGAGCAAAAAATCAAAGTCCCAAGAAAACTACCCGTAGCGATACCACATCTGGCTCTACTCATCCTCGCTTTCTCCACTGTACTCATCTCCACGTTCTCCTTCGCTTCCCTCGGATTCCTCGAATATAGGCTCCTCGTTCAGTTTAAAGAGTATGTGTGGCGCTGGTGCACGGGCGGTAGACTCAGGCCACCGCACGAATGACTTGTTGGAGTTCTTCTTCCGTCCGGTCTGCCATATCCGATCGCCTTGTGCGTTTGGCATCCAGGTCCACGTGCGGATCCTCTTGAAGAATCCCGTCCGGACTTCTTCGATGAGTCCAGGGTCGCCATCGTTCTTCTCCAGGAATTCCATCCACATCCGGAAATACGGCGATTGGAGATAATTTTGGACATTGCTTGATATTCGGAAACCACGAGGAGGGAAGAGCCACTTGAAGCTCTTATTCCAGTCATCCTCGTTCGCTTTCCTCCACCAGACGGACCGAAAGACATCAGAGAGTCGAGCTGTCTTGTAAGGGATCTCGCTGCATGACCTCCGTTCAGTGTCATTGAGTTTGAGGTAGGAAGGCTGCGTTTTGTTGTTTGGAGTAGGGGATTTTGCCGTGAGATCAGAGACAAATTGGCGCCATAGCTTGGATGTGAACTTGTCGATATCCAGGGGTTCGTCGTCCTCGGATAAGCGATCCTCAACATCAGACGCATCGTCTACGACAGGAGGGGGAAGGACGAGTCCTTTGGCAGTAAAGTTGAACAACGGGGGTTCTGGTTCGCCGGTGAGACTGACATATGGGACCAACTTGGACCTGTTTGTCGTGGATCGTGTCGCTGCGATAACCTCCCTGCTAACTACCCCGGACCTCTGATAATCTGCTTGAACTTGCGCAGCGTTAGCTCTTTTGAACCAGAACTCGAAGGCTGGACTGGCAATGACAGTTCCACCAAACCGCAGGTGGGGCCCATCTGCGACAACCATTCGGCGAAGAAAGATACACCCATGTGGGTTATAGGGTACCATATGGTGTCGGTCGTGGGCGTCATCGACATTCCCGTTCAAACCAGGTGGCCGAACAGACACATTGTAAGCGAGAATTGAGGGGTCTGCGCCCACTGCCTCGGTAATGGGAAGAGCGGCGTCCATCAACTTTCATGATGCTGAGCCATCATCTGGCCGAGCATGTAAACCATTCACCAACCACACAAGTGCAGCCGTAAGGGTGAGGGCGTCGTCGTAGAACCGCTTGGAGGAAGGCGCTCTGGCTTGAAGATACAGGGACTGGCTGATTGCCATAATTCGGATTATTCAGAAACCCCTATAACATATATGGACCCCCCAGTCGGGGCCGACTGTGTGGGCGCTTATTGCGCGGGTTTCTGGCGCTTTAAGCGCCCCACCCCCCCCCCCAAAAAAAAAACCCCTCGCAACTGACGCAACTGACACAACTGATGTAACTGACACAACGTTGGCCATATGGCTGCCCCACCCCAAATGGGTACAGAAACTGACGCTAAACTGACGCTTTAAGCGCCAAAAACCGACGCAAACTGATGCAACCGACGCAGACGGCTGAAGCTGACCTTCTGTGCCAGAGAACAACACTGGCGCTTTAAGCGCTGAAAACTGACACAACTGACGCAACTGGCACAGCAGCTGCTTGTGCTGCTTGTGACTTGGAGAAAGGAGGTTGACCACGGCTGGTGCAACAGACGCTTCTGACGCTTTAAGCACCAGAAAACTGACGCAACTGACGCAACTGGCACAGCAGCTGAAGCTGACTTCTGTGCCAGAGAACAAAACTGGCGCTTTAAGCGCTCTAAACCCTCGCAACCGACGCAGCGGCAGCTGCTTATGCTCTGGTCCAAGGGGGCTGGCCCAACTGATGCAACCCACACTCTAAGTGCTCTGAAAACTGATGCAGCCGACACAGTGGCCGAAACCGATTTTTCACGCCAGACAGTAAAACTGAATGATATAAGTGCCCAGAACACTTGCAACTGACGGAGCAGCA
Source organism: Podaxis sp. MADm22 (assembly GCA_018524685.1). Lineage (NCBI taxonomy): Eukaryota > Fungi > Basidiomycota > Agaricomycetes > Agaricales > Agaricaceae > Podaxis > Podaxis sp. MADm22. The sequence continues at coordinate 64,036 of JAEUWO010001231.1, forward strand.
GCAGGACATTTCCCTCTGCTAGAGACGAAGATTGAATGCATTAGGCACCCCAAACGATTGTGACTTTTAAGTGGGGGAAAGGAGGTGGAGAGAAACGGGTGCAAGTAGACATCTTCTAGGGCCAGACTGATAGATACTTGACCGTATATAGTCATTTGTCTATACTCTCTGAGAAAAGCGGTCAGGTATATCTGCTGGGCAAACCATTCTACAGATGATGAAAACCATGGAAAAAGACAGAGGGACAGATAGGCCATACTAGGGAAACAAAGGACATCATTAGACGGGTGCCATGGCTGAGAGGATGAAGTCAGTCGACGTATTACCATATATGGTCCTTCATCTATATCCCCTGAATGGACCACTGAGCAGGCTTCCGTATTACCAAGCTCAAGGTACCAGAAGGATGTATCTAGAGCTAAAGAAACAGAATACAGCATTAGATGGGCGTCATGGCTGAGAGGGCTTGGTCGGTCGATGTATTACCATATATGGTCATATGTTGATATCTACTGAGTGAACCACTCAGCAAACCTTCATAGCACCATCCTAAAGGTACTTGGAGATGTACCTAAAAGTCAGAAAGACAAAAATTATAACATTAGATGAATTTCATACCTGAGAGGAGTTGGTCGGTCGACATATTACCATATATGGTCATATGTCGATGTTGCCTCTGAGGGAACCGCTCAGCAGACCTTCGTGGTACCATCCTCAAGGTACTGGGAGATGTACCTGAAAACTAGAGAAACAAAAGACGTCATTAGTTGAGTGCCATGATCAAGAGGACTCAGTCGGTCAATGTTTTACCATATATGGTCATCTATCGATATCTGCTGAGGGGACCACTCGGCAGACCTTCATACCACAGCTCAACATACAAGGATATTTATCTGGTACTATGAGAGCCAAAAAAAAACATTAGATGAGTGTCATAGCTGAGAGGGCTTGGTTGGTCGATGTCTTACCAAATATGGTCATTCATCGATCTTCCCGAGCGAACCGTGGGGGCAAATGCTCACACCATAACTCAAGACCTATCCTGTTTCTCCGGTTATCCAAGATCGCTTGAATGAGTTGAGTTACCTTCCTCCTCTAAGTACACATTCATGTTGACCAACAGCTTTCTCAGCATATCTTTAGACCACGAGGAAGAGTTCTAAGTTAGCACCAAGTTCTATAAGAAAAACAGCTGAGTTTCCGGCATTTCAGACTATATTCTATAACCAAGGGACGGAGTACCTGAATTGAAACTGACTGAGGCTGAGGCGTGATATGGATCCCTTTTTAATGTATCAAAATGCGTCTCTGCCTCACATACGATACAGTAGACTGGTATTTGGGAGAGAATCAACTATGATCACTCTACCACCTTGAATCTGAAGCGTGGAAAGGGACCTGGAGAGCGAGACTTTGGGTAGAAGCAGGGTGGATATAGTCGGGCACTCACCGCGAGTTTAAGGCATGATCTTGTTGAAAACATTGAGAAAATTCTTGGTGAAAATGGAGCAGGAACAAAAGCTGGGGCATTGTCTGACCCTGAAGCCGTTGAAGACAAGTTCCACTGGACAGCTGACATTACGGCTAGCATATTACCGGTGTGAACCCTTCAACATAGAGGCTATTGAAATGACGCACCCAGTACAGGCTCCGCTATTACGATCTCATTACTTGTCGAGGGTAGCCAGCTTGCATAGCTGTAACATATCCACTGTACTATTATACGTTTTTACTTGTGCTGCCGGGATCTCGATGAAATCAACACGTTTACTGACATAAAGTGTCGGTAGGCTGTACAAAAGGCGTTCAAAGGTCAGCCTGGTGTATAAACATATTTGTTCCCAAGTCTATAGAAGGCCAGGTATGTAGTCGGAAGAAAAGGTGTTTCGTCGTTGCGTGGTGGTTCATAAGGGCCCATGGTCGGTTTAGGGCAGGTCTGATAAAACACCCAGAGAACGGAGCCCAATGCCTTGGATCCCGTGCGATGCCAGTTATCAGATCAATCAGACCTGGAGGCCTAAGATTTGGATCGGTCTGTGGCAGCCGATCCCACCTGCCCTAAATGCACCCAAGGTGGTTAAAGGGGCTGCCCATGGACGGCTTGGTTTTTTTCTTCCCTCTTTCTCTCGTTCCGCATCCATCATAGTTGTTGTAGCATGTACATGAGTATTATGTTAGTAGGTAGCCATATTACATGGGATGTTATTGATATTCTTTTTGGGGCAGCGGGGTATTTGGATGATTTGTATGGCAGATTATCTCCTATCTAACCGAATGGTAAAGGAGGAATCAACGAGATGGTGCCTGTGATGACTGGCGCATAAACTTGGGTGCTGGCATGGGCAGTGGCCTGGCTCAACTAGCGCTCTGGGTGCTGCACGTCGGAAATCCAAGGATGCAGAGTTGTCAGTTGAAGAGTTTTGAAGGACAGAAAATTGGGGGTCAGTACGCTATTGCTCCGTCTGATACAGTCTTCAGACTGACAAGTAAACATAGAATGTCTAGGCTGGCCCGACATACAGCTTTTCCAGCGATCCTACACCATCCTATTCGTTGGCGTTGTAACGATTTTACGGCTGCCTGTGATGTACTCCACATCTTGCATCGTCTATGTGCTCTGAGGGAGCTTGGCTCGGATCAGATATGATCGGATCCTGCCCTAAATCGACCCTCGGGCCCTCAAGTACGGCCATCTCGCACTGAGGACTCTCTTTCCACCTTCACATACACCACTGTAACTAGTTAGTACCACCACGAAGTTCTTTGAAATGTGCGCTTTATTTTATTATACCAAATCTAAGACATACTGAAAGGAACAGGTCTGGCAGCAGTGTGCACGATTCTCAACAGTTTGGGTGAGTGAATATTATTTTGGCAGATATAGCACGGCTGATTTTTTGGGGTTGGGGGGGGGGGGGGGTAGAATGGTAAGTCGGAAGGTTGGAAAAAAGTGCGAACCGCAGGTGTATGACCTTTGATAAAGGGTAATGAAAGGGGGGTGCATGGGGGTAACACGGTCTTGAATTCCACTTTGAGCCAGGAGGTGAGTGGGTCCAATACTTCGATAGAGTGATGGCTGAGTGAATTGAAAGCGTGGGGTTGCGTTGAACGAGGATGGGACGTTAAAGGACGCCAACAAAATTGAGTGGTTTCATGACGCCGATGATGAGGTGAGTTCGTTCTACCTTGTTCAAGAGAAGTACTTCATACAGGCTCCACAGGCCCCAATGTCCATGGTTTGGTCGATTCACCAGGTCCTTGACGAGTCTAATGAATTATAGTCCGTTGTAGGACCTAATCCCACTCTCAGCTCCTCGGAGCTCGCTTCTGTGGAAACTCCAGTACGCCTATATTCATCTTTCCATGTCGTGACTCACTGTATTATGACTCTACGACTCAGAACAATGACAAGAGGAAGCGGGACTCGACTTCAAGTCAGCGAAACACCAAGGTATATATCATAAGGGGTATTTGTTAAGACGGCTAATCTCATTAAGGTAGAAAGCAAAATTGGGTAATCCCTGGCTGGATCTTGAGGCGCAAGAGGATGGAGGGGACAGTGAAGATGATGACGGTGATGAAGAGGGTATGGCCACCTTTCAATGTTCGAAAATCAACCGCACTAATCTAGAGCAGACAATGGTTTTCTGGATGATGTGTCGGTCGATGGAGATGTGGTTCATGCCCGAGGAATGCAACGGCTAGAAGATGACGAGGAATTGGGTTTTCTTGAGGAACTTGCGACGCGATACACGCGTCCTCTGGCAAATCCAGACGCGTCATTGATGCAGCTGACGTTACAGAAGGACGGTACAAACGATGACACGTCGCGATTTCCTCGGGAAGAGGATTGGCCGATCTGGGAGGTCCGTGTCAAGGTATGAAGTTTTGCTAGCTTTGTCCCATATTATTAACTGATTATAAGGGTTTTTTTGAAAGTGGGTAAGGGTAAAGGCATGGTTCAGGCTATGT